>BSBK01003728.1:1905000-1917870 GCA_027943335.1 Chamaecyparis obtusa | reverse complement strand
GAAACACATCTCATGAAGCCTACTAGAGAATATATCATTTCATGGCATAGCCACGAATGTTACATCTTAGAACATCCACCATGACATATCTCAATAATATAACTTATTCTAGTTGTACACTACTCAGTTAATATCATATTAAGAGATATGAACTATTATGATATGTCAACGAATATCAACCATATGATATCCATCAAGATAGTAGGTTAAACTATGTTAAAGTCGTCACTTTAAAATAGTAACCATAACTAAACTTCATTGAAAGATCATCAACCTTTCAGGAACTTTCCACAAGATTATGTAATAACTCACATAATAATAATAAAAAAATATAATATATCTCATATGTAAATCATTAGTACAATTTATTGAGTCTCAACCTCAATTAAAATTTTACATTCTTACCATACCAAGATTACCTCTAAAGTGATCCACTTTTTTCTTTGAGAGAGGCTTGGTTAGAATATCTATAGTTTTCTCATCTATACTAATGTATCTCAACTAAATAGCATTTATTTCCACCATGTCTCTAACATAGTGATAAGGGATCTCAAAGTGTTTGGACCTATCATGAAATACAAGATTCACAAAAAGTTTTATGCAACTTTGATTATCACAGTGAATAATTATGGAATCCAGGGATTGTCCAAACAATCCAACCAATAGCTTTCTTAGCCATACTTCTTCTCGAGCTCCCATAGATGCGACAATGTATTCAACTTCAGTGGAGCTTTGTGTAACTGAGGATTGGTTTTTGCTGAACTAGGATATCATGGCAGATCCTAAACTAAAAAAAACATCCTGAAGTAATCTTTCAATCTACAACACTTCCAGCCCAATTTGAGTTTGATTATCCATGGATTTTAGGTCAGCATTGTCATAATTTAATCCAAGTCCAATGATTGCACATAGATATCTCAAGATGTGTTTTGTTGCAAGCAGATACAATTATCTAGGTTCACACATGAATTAAATAAGTGCATTTCTTGCATAGAAAATGTCTAGTTTGGTGTTAACCAAATACATTAAGAACCCAATTATTTGATGATAGAGTGTATAATCTGCTAATTCTGATTCTTAAGTTCCTTTTTTGAGTGTGTGTGGGTTTGTCTCCATAGGTGTAGACATAGGTTTTCTAATTCATCATTCCAAACTTATTTAATATATCAATAGTGTATTTTTCCTTGATTTAAGATACTGCAATTATCTTGTTGCCATACTTATAGGCCAAGGAAGTAATGTAAGATTTTCAAATCCTTCATGTCAAATTCAGAAGCAAGGTCTTGTTTGCATTTAGTGATGAGATGATCTTCTCCTGTGATTAGAAAATTGTCAACATATAAAATAAGAATCAACATGTCACCATTTATTACCTTAAAGTATAAGTTGGGGTCTGATTCAATCTTGGAAAAACCTTATTTGGAGATATGGTTGTCTATTCTTTCATACCAGGCTTCAGGATCCTGTTTGAGTCCATATAAAGCCTTCTTTAACTTTCAAACATGATAAGTACTATCATGAATCACAAATCCCTCTAGTTTCTCCAAGTATACTTCCTCTTCAATGACCCCATTAAGGAAAGTTGTCTTTAGATCCATCTGGTGAATTTTCCATCCTTTAGATGCGGGTAATAGCAATTACAACCCTACAAAGATGAATCAAGAAACTTGGGAAAATCTCTCTTCATATTCAATCCCTTACCTCTAGCAACAAATTTGGCTATCTATTTTTCAATACTTCCATCAGCTGCATGTTTGATTTTGAATAACCATTTAGACGAGACAATTTATTTATCTTTAAGTATAGCTAAAATGTCCTAGACATCATTATTTATGATGGATTGGTATTCTTTAACCATGACATCCTTCCATACTTTCTTTTGGAGTGCTTCCTCAACATTTGAAGGTTGAGATTTGATAAGTTCACTCATGAGAGCAACATAGTTAGAGTCTCTATTAGGTTTCTTCCTTTCTCTAAAAGCACCCTTAGAAGATCCATAGATATTTTCTTCAATTATTTTCCTTTCGCATAGTGGTCTCTTATGATTAAAGGCTGAATCTTTATATTCAAGTGTAGATTTCAATTGTTCATTATCATTCTCTATATAATTCTCCCTCTGAAGCTTAGGATCCAAATCTTCTTGAGAGTTTACTTCATCTACTTCCATAATGTGTTTAGACCTTTTAAAAGCAATATATTATTGGAAAGTTACATCTTGTTAAGCTCAATTAAGTTTTGACAAGGTATGCATATCTTGTAGGTTTTAGTTGTTTCACTATACCCGACAAATATCCCACTCTTTCCCAATGGCTCCAATTTGGACCTTTTCTCTTTAGGAATGTGTATATAGATAGGAAAACCAAATACCCTAAGATGGTTTATGTCAGGTTTAATCCCAGTGAATGCTTCTTCAAGAGTTTTATTGTCTAGGATAGAGTGAGTACATCTATTTTGGATATAAATAACTATGGAGGCTTCAACCAAAAATGAGGTATGGAGGTTTTGATCATGCATCATAGATTTTGTTGCTTCTACTATGGTTCTATTTTTCCTTTCAACTACCCCATTTTGTTAAGGGTTGTAAGTAACTATGTACTCCCTCTTAATCGCAACCGAGTTACAAAATTCTTTAAATTTATCAGAGATATATTATCCCCCATTATCTAGCCTTAAGGTTTTGATTCTTTTCCCTGACATGTTTTCAACTAAGGATTTTACTTCTTTAAATTTTGTTAGAAATTCATTTTATTCTTTACATTTTAGAAATTAAATCCAAGTTTTCCTAGAGTAGTCATCAACAAAAATGACATAATACAAGAATCCTCCTAGGGAGGTCACTGCCATCGGTCCACATAGATCGGAATGGATAAGTTTAAGTACATTTTTGGATCTACTCTCACTATTTTTTTATTTGATCGATAAAAGGCCTAAGCCAAAAGTTTTATTAATAAAAAAATTTAAGTACAAAGTTCTCCATTTTGTATGGGCACTGGTAGGAAAGAATGGAGAAGAGAACCTCCAGTCTAGCTTGGGACCATGGTCCAGTATCAATATTACAATCAATGATATGAGGGCATCCCCTCATTTACATCGATTGCAGTATGCAATCCTTTATTTATAATTTTGATTTTCCTTTTTCTAGGATCTCGCCTGGTATTTGTTGCTTGGGTATTTTGATGTAATGATGACATGATGTTCTTTTGTACTTTTTCTGAACTTAAGCTTTCCTACAAAAAAACTACTATTTGCTACAATGAGCTAATCCATATGGTTAGAAAATCAATCCTGTTGTAACAAAGACTATATATGATCTCTATTCCTTATATGACTATAGTCCTTCTTGTAAGAGTTGCATTTGTACTATAATTATTATCCTTAACTTATATGATTCTAATACATAATGGGGTTAACATTCTTAAAAGAGATCAAAGTCTAGAGCGAGAGATGGGATCATAATTCTTCCTAAGTTCAAAATTATAGGGGTACAATAAGACTAAGCATGAATATAAGAACCCAAGATCCTTTATGAAAGTAGATTAAAAAACCATATGTCTATACTATCCTTGCTTCTATTTGGGTCATTTTCCTTAAGTCCTTTGTTATGCTTATAAGTCCTCTCAATCCTATTTTAACAGGCATCTCCTTTTGATTTCCTTGACTTAAGAATTATTCATTAGTAAATTTCTAAAAAGTGACAAATTTATAAACTGATTCAATTTATCTCTCAGGTAGTAATACAGGTATCCCATGAGAGCCTAAGAGCTTTAAATAAAAGGAGAGATTCTATCATTTTAAAGACTAAAATACAACAATATACAAAGAAATTTACCCTCTATCAAATATCAATCGATGTCATACATTAATTTCCAAACAAGAATTCAACATATAGATGTTATCATCATAAGTTCCTGACCAGAATATGTTATATCTATCATGAAAGCTCTATCTTTATCTATACTAATACCAGCTTTCAACACAAAATTTATAGATTATTTATTTTAATGAAAACTACTTTATCCTTTCTTTAGCCTTCTTTCCTTCATGAGATGGTAGTATTATTTCCTCATCATTATGCTTCTCTTCGTTTAACCATATGTCAATGAGAGATTCATCACCAGATTCTGCAAAGCTTTCCATGTCTGTAATTTTGACTTCATCAGAGTTCTAGTATTCGTAGAACCAACTTCTCTTCTCAGGCTTTTGGAGATGTAAATGATTTAACAGGAAGGTAATGTTTCTAATAACTATGTCCTTTCTTGTTTTGAAGGCTTCTAAGTTCTGAGTTATAATAATTGGTGGGGGGATGTGGGAGAGTGCCTTGTCCAAGCTTCTAGGATTGGGATCCCCTTTGATATAAAGAAGGGCTTTGTCAAAGTTGCCCAAAAATCTATGTTTAAAGATTTTGTGACAGAGTCTCCTTATTTCTGGTTCTTGGAGACCCCAATAAGAAATAATAGCTACAAACATCGAGGAGATACTGGATAGGACCCTATAATTTTCCTCTAGATTGATAAATTCTGGTCCCAAGATTCAAAGTATAGCTCTGATATAGAGGGGATGCTTATTACTTAACATCTTTTTAATATATTTTGGCATAATCCTGCCTTCCAGGGCCAGCTAACCTCTATTATAGGTGAGGTTAATAGGAGTATCCATATCAGCCTATACTACTCCATTTATGCAAGGTCGATAAGGGAAAGTTATAGTGACATAGAGTATTTATAGGTTTAATCTTCCACTGGCCTGACTGTTGAGTGCCTGTGACTGTTCTCATTCCCCAAATGTTACTCTGTCTTCTAGCGAGGGGCATTATTATACTAAAATAACACTATAAAGTTTCTACCTTCTATTGGAATTCTTCCTCTATAAAGCTTCGTAGCAATGCAGAGAATTGTATAAGAAAACCCTACCTGCTTGGGAAGTGATCCTACTAGAAATAGTTACTAATACTTGAGCTTTTATATTTCTATTTTTTTAAAAACAAAGGACATTGTTCACTTACCAAAATACATTGATTATTTTGGGCTGTCTTCTAAGCCGATTCTATACCTGTAGGTTCCTAACATTGAAATATTATCTATAGTAATTAGCAAGAGAGAAAACATTGACAACATTAAATGTAGTGCCCTATATATTCTTCCTACTATCTGCTCAATGTTGCCTCCATCCTTTGGAGCCCTCCTCTTCATATAACACCTACGTAATTGGAAATTGAAAATCATTCCAGGGGTCCTAGAGTTCTTTACTAAATCCAATTTAACTGGGATATGAGATCCCTCACCACTGCATTATAGATTAAACTGATATTAATTGACTGAGGGGAAAGTGCTTAGAACATTAATCAGGATAATAACCTTCTAGCCTTAATCTATATGCATGATAAAAAAAGAAAAAGAAAAAGAAAAATTGAGAGTGAAACAATTATCAAAATAGAAGCCTTTCCATACACGTAGGGCTAAATTTACTACAAGCTATATCACATTACTATTTATCCATGAGTTTAACCATAAGTTTGTGTACATAATCAGAAGAAACTGAAACATATAAATTATATTAACATAGTTTATGGTTTGAGCTGAGACTAATGTATCTTAGTAAAATTAACATATGTTTTTTAGCTAATAGTAAATACTATCCTCTGCAAAAAGAGATATTAGGTACTCTTGATCAATTGACTCCATCTTTCTGGATTGCGCCGCAAGTCCATATACTCTCATTTTTTACCATCACGACAATACATTCCACTTCAGCTGCCTCCTTTTTTGAGTGTCAAGTGCACCTTGATACCTCTGGGGCCATAATATGAAGGTTCACTGGCTTGACTTGGTCTATGTCTTTTGGGATATCAAAGCCCTCATTCCGCCAGTAGTTAAGGAGCCACTTCTTGTCCATATCCTCAGACAGGATCTCATTAAAGAGAAAGTCCAAGTTTCTCACCATCTCCGGCCAATGAGTGTCAAACCTCTTTTCATCTTTGAATGTTAGAATGGGTATATGTTGGGATTGGGGGATTTCATCTAGCTTAGAAATCTTTGTTTTCATCATAGTCTCTACGTATGAGATTGTGAGCTGGTTATCCACGCAGTTTACCATTTTTTCCAAACCTCCAAGATGTTCTTCAATGAAGATTTCCCTTGCTATCTGAATTATATCTTCTTTAGTCTTGCCTATGAAAGTTGAGATTGCGATGAATTTCCCAAAAATCTCTCTATTGGTTTGGAATGTATACTCATTATCGAAGTATTGATCACCCATAGCCTTCTCTATTGCCCTTCTAGATGAGTCTGGCAGGGGGGTTCAATACCTAGTTCCACCGCTCAGGCATGATGTGTCCTCTAAAAGCCATCACTCTGTTTCCTTTGGTGTAAAAGGTGAGCAATCTTGATTCCATGGTTTGGATAGAACCTAGGATTTGGTGTAATTTGTGCAAGAGATAAATGTGAGTTATGCTACGGGCTGCTATATAGAAGATTGTGAGAAGGGTCTATTCATGGAGTAGTTGTCATGATTAACTTTTTGTACCTCTATTCATCATCATAACTTGTGTTCTAATGATCGATTACTTGAGATTTATCATGACATATTTCTACTTCTATCACGTGGTGACCTATTAATTATTCTCTGTATACTTGATCTCTAAAAGGAGTGTTTATTTCTTGATAAGTTAAAGTAGCCAATTATGTTTTATAGGCAACATATTTTACCATTAATAGATAATGATGATTATCATTAAGTTTGTAGCTTGCATCTGTATTAGGACCTGAATAGCCAGTCTGTATTAGTGCTTATGGATATAATTGAAAGGTAAAAATTACTAAAGGCATCATTAGAGACATATGAACTCAACTCGGGAGTGGTCATTAAATCAATCACAAGGAGTCTAGCGAGAATGTATAGGGTTAAAAAGATAATAAGCAAAGATTATTACTAGGATGGGACATATTGTTTACCTGTGTAGGGAGGATGTCCTATAATGATTGCGAAGGGATCCCATAGAGTTATAAGTTTTGTTTCCCTAGCTTTACAATGTTGAATCTTACAGGAGATGAGTTTGAAGACAAATTAAAAATTAGTGAATTTGTAATTTCTATACTTGCCTCTTTGAAGACAAACTAAAAATTAGTGATTCTCCATGATTGAACAATTCCTGCACGATCTATCATTTCATCATTGTTGGTAGTACTTCTAAATAATCAGAATGTTGTAGATAGTCTATAGCATTCAGTCCTTAAATGGTGATCATTGTAAAATTACATGTCTCCTGTTACTCTTATCATGAGAATTGCTTGACATTGAGGGTTTAGGTCATTATCTAATAATTCCATGGGGGACTCATTGTATCTAAAAAGTAACAATTTGATTTATAATGCTTCGGTGTCTACCAGAAATTTGTCATAATTAATAGACCACTCTATGTGCGTTGGGATATCTATTATATACTAGAGTAATCCCATATGAGACATAGCCTCGAGTTACACTATATGTGTTAATTAGGCTTAGTGATTAGAGGACTGATTAGAGGATTCCTATATAGAGCTGATAATGGAGAAGATCTCCTAGTTTAAGATAAGATAAGCTAAAACTGAGACTATAGATTACTCCTTTAAAATTTGTCCATATGTGACCTAACATAATAATATTTTAGTACTCTGTCTAGTATACAGAGGGAATATAACTCTAAAAATTCCTACAATTGAAAATGACTGGTCTACCTAGTCTCAAAAGTAAAACTAGTTTCAAAGATCGAAGATTGACTGGTTTAGACCATTCTACTAAGAAGGTCAAATTCTTATAGATATTAGGAGTATTGCTAGCATGATACCTATCTAATAGAGTAAGTATATCTCGTAACGGCCTTTCTAAATATATGTATGAATAACTATGATTATTAAGCCAAATCTGCCTATTACATTAGAAGGTAATTGGAGTTGAAAATGCGGTGAAGCTTAGATTAAATTCTTATATATGTTCTAGCTAACTATATGTATATAGATATCCAAGATGCAGAGGGTGAAGGGTAGAGTAGTTTTATCTCAGTGAGTCTAGGATAATCCACTATGGTTATGGCCAAATTTTCTTTTACATATGTTGTTATTGATTATGTACATACGATATAAAATCAATGCTAAGGGAGACAAGTACAACCCTCTATGTTTACACTCCCTCTATCTGCCTCTATACTTATCCTCATGGCTACCTTGAAGTTTAAAGCTGCTTAGTGCCCAGAGGAGATATAGTATATATATTAGAAATTTCTCAGGGGTTTGTGTAAGGCTAAACTAGGATGGGGTGCCTGAGACTAATCTTGGAATTCCTCTATAGTAATCCATACAATACCTTAAGAAATCACGCTAGTATATAGAAGAGATGTAGCTCTTATTTTTAAAAGGGTCTCCTAAGAAAGGTTGATTACTCATATCCCTAAACAAAGGTCTGGTTTCAATAAGAATTATACTGGCCTACAAATGAAAGTTCCAATTCTCATAGAAACCAAGGCTAGTGTTGTCTGAAAACTCCTATCTATTGGAAGGGCTTGTGTCGATCCTAACTAAGAGTATCTCTAAATAGGGGAAAAATATGTGTGATATTTAGAGTCAATAGTTAGAGCCAAGATTGGCTTGTTACAATAAAAGGATATTATATCTATGTATGTAGTGGTGTCTAGTTAAGATGGAATACTAATTCTAACTATCTATTTTGACTACCATGTCCTATATCCAGAGATTGGTGAAAAAGGGGAAAATAGGAATATATCTTAGTGTACCTGATCAAAACCATATGAAATTCATAATTCTATTTAGCTAACATGTATTCATACTTAGGGAATCAAACTTATTTTATTAATGTTAAATGTCTAGTTTCAACAATCTACAAATCTTAGAATTAGCTATTTAAAACCTTCAAATAAAAACAAAGGGTGTATAATAATGTTCTAGGTTATTGGTATTCATTTCTATATTATACAGTTAGATTGAAAGATGATTATGTTATGAGGGGGAGGTGTTGACTGACTAATTCTAGTAGAATTGCTCCTATACCATTTCACCATTTGCTCCCTGATTAGCTAGCTAATCCACATTTGTATTCCCTTCTCTGTAAATATGATTAATTTCTTACTGGGGGATAGTATCCAGGATTATACTAATGTCTTCGATTCTTGAGTTGAGTTTCCAATTAGGGGTCTTTCTATTTCTGATTGCATTGATGACTATTTGAGAATCGCCTTCAACTACTAGTTTAGAAATATCGAGTTGTTTGCATAATTTAAGTCCTTCTAAAGCGGCCTTGCATTCTGCCATATTATTAGTTGTGGGTTTTATGGGTCGATCATATTTAAAGACTATTTATCCATTCCAATTGTGAATAACCCCACCAATACCTCATATTCCAGGGTTGCCACAAGAAGCCCCATCAAAATTTAATTTATACCATCCTTCTCTAGGAGGTGTCCATTTACATGTACTTCTATCTGATTTTGATTTGGTTCCCTTTTTACCATATAGTGGTGGAATTGCCAATTTAGACCACATGAGTCTGATATTATTGTCCCAATGTTTAAAGGAATTTTCAAAACTAATCTTATCTCGAAGTTTACTATTAATTACTTCAACAATTGATGCTTCAATTTTGTTAACAATTGATTTCCACTCAAGTTTTTGGTTTGTAAAAATCCTTCTATTTCGTTCTTTCCAGATTTCCCATACAAGAATAGAAGGGGAGATTGTCCATATATCTTGGTACAAACTATCTTTGTTAAGGGCAGGCCATGCTTTAAGGTGATCTACCAAATCGAAGGGCATGGTTGAGTTCCAATTTAGGCAATATCGTAACCATTCCCAGCAGTTTTGGGTATAGGTGCAATTTAAGAGCAAATGGTTGGCATCCTCTTCTTGACATTCACATAGAGGACATCTAGAGGGACCTTAAAAACCTAGCTTTCTAAGTCTATTTGCAGTTAAAATTTTTTTTTGCATAGCTGTCCACAAAAAAATTCCTGCCTTAGGAAGGCATACCTTATTCCAGCAAAGGTTCAGAGGGATATCTAGGGTATCCATGTTATGTATCTATACAATATTTTTATATCCATCCTTCACAGTATATTCTCCATTATTAGAACCAGCCCATATAAGATTATCTATCCTATTTTTAATAGTAATTTCTCTGTCTTTGAGAATATCAATGAGTTTTTGTCTTTCTTTATAGTTTATTAGAATATTATTAAATGATTTCCATACCGATTCCTTGTCATTAATGATATAATTCTCTAAATATATTCCCTTAATGTTTTTGCACTCTTTAATAAAGCTTTGCGAAAATCCCATCTTATTGAGGGGCGCAAAGCCACCCCAGGAGTCTTCCCAAAATAGGGCCTTTCCCCCTCTACATATATCCCATGTGAGTAAATTATTAATGACTCCTCTAGATTCTTTAATAAAATTCCAAATACGTGAGCCTTTAACATGGGTTTGCGACCTAAAGATATTGATGGGATTTGCATCTAGGATATATTTGTGCAATAAGATTGTAGCCCATTTACCATTTGATTCCTTGTATGATCTCCAGATGAGCTTGGCTCCCAATGCTTTATTTTTCCATTGAAGATTTTTAATACCCAATCCACCCTGGGATATTGGTTTACATAGGTTCTCCCATCATATGAGAGATAACTTTTTTTCTTCTGTCGTACCTTGCCAATAGAAATCCCTTAGGATTTTGTCGAGACTAGCTTTGATATTGACTAGAAGAGGGAGTATTGACATTTGGTAAGTGGGGATAGCAGTCAGTACAGATTTAATCATTGTGGCTCTACCAGCTTTAGTAAGCCACTTTCCTTTCCAAGTGCCTTTTTTAGTTTGAATTTTGGAAAGCACTTACTGCCATAGCTTAGAGCTATGTAGACCTTTGTCAAGGGGAATACCTAAATATTTACAAGGAAACTTGCCAATTTTATAACCTAGAGTCTTGCAAATTTCCCATTCTTTATTTGCAGGAGTATTGACGAAATTTTTTTTAGATTTAGTAGGATTGACTTGTTGCCCTGACGCCTTCATATATATGTCTAGAACATCTTTGAAAGCCTTAGCTTCTTTACAATTGGAGGCTCCTGAGAGTATAGTGTCATCAACAAATTGTTGGTGAGTTATATTTGGGACGTGTTCTGAAACTTTGACTCCTGAGATTTTGCCATTGAGGTGGGCCTTAGTTATGGCTCTACCTAGAGCTTCAGCCATAATAACATATAGGAAAGGAGAAAGTGGGTCTCCTTGTCTAATACCACGAGAGATTTCAAAAAAACCTTCAGGGGTACCATTGATGAGTAATGAAATTTTGGGTGTGGAGATACAGTTGAAAATTAAGTTAATCCATTGTTTGGAAAAGCCAAATGCTTCCAGACATTTACATAGGAAGCTCCAATCTACTTTATCATAAGCTTTTTGAATGTCAATTTTAATAAGCATACATGGTTCTTTATTATATTGAGTTGTATGTACTATTTCTTGGGCTATAATAATTCCATCTAGGATTGATCGGTTAGGGACAAAACTGGTTTGTTCTTCTGAAATGATAGTAGGTAGGAGTATTTTAAGTCTATTTGCTAAACATTTGGAGAGGATCTTATAAATGGTATTACAAAGAGAGATTGGACAAAAATCTCCTGGCTCCGTATAATCATTTTTCTTAGGGATAAGTGCAAAAAATGTATTATTGATTTCAGTTAATAATGTACCAGAGTTCCTGGTAGCCTCCACTGCTTGCCATATATCTTCTCCTAAGAAATGCCAACATTTTTTAAAAAAGCTTGCTTGAAAACCATCTGGTCCTGGGGCTTTTTCCGGGTGGAGCTGGAATAAGGCTTTTTTAACTTCTTCTAAGGTAAATTTTGTATTAATCCATTTATTATCTACATCCGTAACTAATTTTGGAATAGCCTTCAGTAGTTCATTTTGTGCTTTGAGGTTAGCGACCTCCTGATTGTTAAGAAGAGAATGATAGAAATGAGTGAATTGTTCAGATATAAGTTTGGGGTCCTCTAGGATCTACTCTCACTATTATGGAAAACACCCTCAGAGTTATTTCCTAGAGAAAAACCCTTGTAAACCCCTTCATGATCTTGTCTTAATTTAGGTAGACCATTTACAATACTCACCATACAAGATAGGGCATGGAACTGAAGATTCCCTAATTTTCTATGCCATATCTCATTAATAGAAGATATTTCTTCAATTAAGGCTTGAGAAAGAGAAGAGGATAGTTTATATAGGCACCCATCTTGATTCCCTAAGGTATATGACTTCTTATATTTGAATTCTTAGGCCATGCTAGAATTTTTCCATCCATGAAGGTAATCTGGCACTCCTTATCTTCAAGTGCTGATATGGAAATTAATTGTGCTTGATGCTTGATACAAATAGTACACCAGTTGATTGAAGAGAGACACTTGATTTGAGTTGAATTGTGCAAGTTCCAACTCCTTTTACTAGGTAATTTGAATTGTCTCCAATGATGACTTCTTCATTTGATCCTTTATATAGGCTATCTAGTTGTTCTCGAAATCCTGTAATGTGTCAGGAGGCTCCACAGTCAATGACCTAGGTATTTTTGTTATTTGATATCTCACTTGACAGTGTTGAGAAGAATACAATTCTTTCTGCATCCTTATCCTTACTTCTGCTAGTGACACTTGATGTTTGATTTTGTCTAGACATTTTATTGCAAGATGTCTAAATTTATCACATCTGAAACATTGAACTCTAGACATGTCTTTTCTTCTTTTGTTTGAGTATGTTTTATGGTTTTCCTTTCCTTTCTTTTATTTGAAGTTGTTTCTCTTTCTTTTCTTCTGAGAATTAACATTAAGGACTTGAATTT
>BSBK01003728.1:1647500-1900000 GCA_027943335.1 Chamaecyparis obtusa | reverse complement strand
TCATTTCAGTAGCTCAGTGATCTCTAATCACTATTTCTTCAGTTCATTCAGATATTCTATCAGTTGTAGTTCATCATCAAGTAGGAGTGTCTCTTACATAAGTCCTAGAAGTCAAGAAAGGATTACCATTCAATATAGTGTCAATGCTTATGGGTAGAGAATTCCAAAATTCTACTTGTTTAAGGTAAAGAGACAATTAAAAAATTACATATCCAAATGTGAATTAGGAGCTTACATGAGAGTCCAAAAACATGCATGGATGGCCAAGGAAATCTTCATGAATTGGTTGTACCACTTTGCATGATCTTTTCTATGGGTGTTTCACCCACCAACATACACTTGATGATTTTTTATTTCCATGGCAACCATGTTGTAGTCACAACCATCCATGAGGAAATGACGCTAAATGTTGATCTATTGACATCACAGTTCTCACAAACTACAACCCCTTGATGTGAGTGTGTTTTCTCCATTCAAAACTTACTTCAAATCCAAATGAGCATTGTGGTTGGAAAGGTTTCCCAATATAGAAATAAAAAGGGAAGAACTTGTAGAAATAGGTAGTAAGTCTATGATAAAATCATTGATTTCTTCAAACAGTATAACAATATTTAGAAAGACTGGGATATGGCCCCTCAATCTTGATGTGCTCCTTGAGGACATGTAGGACAAATTAATGATGTTGATGATGCTTGGATGGTGCCAAACATGTTAATCCAATCAGGACTTGATGTTTAAATGTAAGATGTTGCTAAAAACATTGCTCAAATATGTTGATTTGATTGTAATGCACGAGTGAACTTTGATGAGCCACCTCACAATATGGTGGAAAGCTAGGTTGACAATATGGAGGATAGTCTTAATATTCCATCTAAACAAATAACACCCTTGGGATTGGTGGAAGGGGCAATGATTTTAGGTGTTGACTTGCAAGGTGAAGAAGAGTAGGGAACTTTCTCTTTCCCTTCACTCTAAATGGTGGAGCTCAACATAATTGAACACTACAAGGGTTTCAAATAACTATATATCCTCATTTCTAAGACCATGTGCAAGGGTGGACTTTGATGTTGTATTTTAAATAAATGTTGTTGGTACTATTGTGTGTATTTATATATATCAAATTGATATAATATTTGTTCACAAATTTAGGACCTTTCAAATGGATTGACTCATCTCCCATACAATTTTTTATTTGATGTGTAAACAATGTTTTCATTTCTCATGTCATAAAGATTTCTATGAAAGAGATTTAAATATGTGTAAGTTATAAGTGCAAAAAAAAAAGGATCACACAATCATGATTTTAAGCAATACATTTATAGAGTGTGGATACAATTTATGGAATAGGAAACATGGATACAATTACATTATCCATGCAAATGATGGAATTGGGAATAAAAACTCAATTACATTAGGGGAAAAAATGGACGGCACATGTAAACAAACTTTAAGCTAAGTTGAAAATATTACATTAGACATAGTTGTACACAAAACTGCCAACAACATTTACATCACCACGTATACATGTTTTTTGACAATCCACTCAGTGGTCAAATTGGAATGCCCCAAAAAAATTAGTCGTACATGTATATATACAACCCATACATGCATTAACACACACACACACATACAAATATGCATACATGCATTTATATATGTACATTTATATCATATATGTTCAAAGAAAACTATAATTTTCTCTAAATTTGTGGGTGCTTCTTGTAATGTACCCAACCGTGACTTTACCAACAAAACACACCTTCAAATTCCAGTTATGCTTGGAGCCCAGATCTGGATGGTACAGTGATAAATAGGGGAGTGTGGAAGCCATACATAGGTCGTACGGAGCAACATGAGGATGTACGGTGCAACCTTAGTCTGCACACAGCTTCCAAGAGAGGTCATACGATAGTGTTGAAGGTCATACGGTGTGGCAAAGAAGGCCATACAGTCATTTTGGAGGTCGTACAATGTGGTAGGTGGAAGGCTGTATGGTAGTGTTGCTTGAAGGTCATACGGTGTGGGGTGGGAGGCCATATGATGGTTGACTATGGTTTCCAAAAGGAGTATTGATGCTCTTTTCCAAGTGAAATATGATGGTCACCCATTCATTGTCTAGTTTAATATTATGATGTAAAACCAAATTTAATGGATGTACATAAAATAATATAACTCCAAATCGCCCAATTAGAGATAAACGCCAGATGCTAATGATGCAAGAAGTAATTCTTGATTGAAATAATAATAGTGTCACAGAACACTGAATTCCAAGTAACAACGATGCCACAAGTTGTATTAATGCCAAAGATGCAAATAGATGTACACAAAGATGGTGTTTCAAAATTTTCAGATCCAAAACAAACAAAGCACAACAAATTTGGTGCACAGTGAATTATCAAAGTGATATTTCCAACGACAAACTAGGGTGGCTATGAACCTCCAAAACTGCAAGAAACCAAATAGAGAGGATCTTTCACCTTTGAAATGGCCGACAATAGAACTCCAACTGGAATTCAAAAAGACAAATAGAATATTCCAAGATGCATATAAACAACTACCTACATGTTGGTCATAAATACCCCTTTGGAGAAACTCCGAAGGGTTTACAAAAGAATGCCGACATGAGAAACACCTACAAACAACAATAGTAAAAATGGGCCCCCTTTTATTAATTAATTAAAGGTCCATTATAATATTATTTAAATTCTGGGACCATTAATTAATTTTAAAATAATTTATTAAAAATGGGGGCATTACACTTCTCTAAATTTGCATATTGTCCACACCTTTGAAGTTAAGGTGTGCACATATTGGCCCCATGCCCCTACAAATTGACATTTTCCTATATAAATGTCTATGTGTGTGTGTGTATAAACACACACACACACACAGAGATACATCCACTCGGTGGTCAAATTGGAACTGCCCACAAAATAATTAGTCTTACATGTATACATGCAACCCATACATACATACATGCATGCATGCATTTATATATGTGCATTTATATCATATTTGTTCAAAGAAAACTATAATGTTATGTAAATTTGTAGGTGCTTCTTCTCTAAGTTTTCATATTGTCTACACCTTTGAAATTAGGGTGTGCATGTATTCATATATATACTTGTGTGTTTGTGTGTGTGCACATGCGTGCATATACATGTGTGTGTGTGTGTGTGTGTGTGTAAAGATACACAAAAACATACATGTACACACACAGATATATATGCATAGAAAAAAATAGTGAAATATGATATGGAACAATGAAGTGTAGGTGAGGGGGAAGGGACGTTGAGTTAAGACCATTGCAAGGAAGAGTATAGGGTGGTGATAGTCAAATGAGGTGAATTATATAAGACTATAGTTCAAAAAGAGGGAGCAGATTAAACTATAGATCAATTATAGTTATAGGACTAGATATTCAAAAAGAGGTTAATTAGATTAGCTTATAGTTCAATTATAGTTCTAGATTGCATTACAGGTAAATTTGATTAGATTATATTTATTCATCTAGTTGGCAAGGTTAAATAAGAGAGCTTATTCATCTAGTATAGGACTAGATATTTGATAGAGGTAAATTAGATTAGGTTGTAGTTCAATTATAGTTATAGATTAGATTGTAGGTAAATTAGATCAAAATCCAAAATAAAGAGCAAACCATAGAGAGTACAACAACACATCTCTTGGAAAAGGAAAAGGAACGGGACAAAATAGAAAGAAAATTATGTGTAAGGAAAAGGAAAAGTGTAATTAAAGAGAAAGAGAAGAAGGATAGAGAGGATATAAATGAGCTAGATAATGCACTAAATGAAAACAAGGTAGAGGAATAGGCTATTCAGGATAAACAAAGGGATTTGATAAGAAAAAGGTTGTTAAATAGTACATCCACTCTGTCCACTCCATCCACTCCCCTTATTAATGGACATGGCATAATACAAGATGTGATCAACATAAACATCCCAATATTTTCAATTGTATTCAATTGTTTAGTTACCTCACCATCCCTACCATTTTTTCCTCCTATGAATTATAATGCAGGGGGACAATCACTTGTTAGAAGTAATGGATATTGTAGTCTAAGTCCAAGTCAAGTGACCAACAAACCACAACCAACATCAGGGGATGATAATATGGTTCTCATTGCGTCCTCAAGGACCCAAGCTTCATCACCAACATCTCCTTTTCATGTTTAGATGTTTTGATTTTGGGATGGATGCACAAGTGAACAAAACTATGGACAATCTAAAGAGACATACCATTTTTGTTTTGGTTTATGATTAATACTACCAAATATGAACTAAATTTATTTATTATGCATGTATGGATATAAATTGAATTTGTGTGTTACCAATATATAGATACAACATGCTTTATGTTATTAATATGATGATTTCTCCAAGGTTTGAACAAGTGCATGCACATAGGCAAAGGGTTGTGTTTGTTGATGGAAGTTCCTTAAAAAAAAAAATTTTAGAGTTTGCTTGCCATGACTATGACATGCATATGTCTTAGATTTTGAATTATTTCCATTTTGATATGTTGACTGATATCAAAATGTACATGATGGTCACATGGCATTCTGTAGTATCCTGCCCCTAGTCTGATTTTATTTACGTCATGGTTATTTTAGGAAGATGATTTATATGTTAGGTTATCATTGATTCTTATGATTTTACTGACCCCATACTTGCATGTTTATGGTTGATGTGTTTATTTTATATTTATGTTTGATGTGCCTGATGTGGTTGAGGGATGAAGTCATAGTTACTTGCTTGCAAGATCCACACGATCGGTCGATCCCCGCCATTGTCTGTTATATATTTATATATGTATGTACATGCGGGTTTTGTATGCAGATTCGCAGGTACCCGGGAATCAACTTCCCTGAATTGTCAGGATGAGCGTGCCCTATCACAATGTCTCAAATGGTAAGAGAGGGGAGATAACACAGATCCAAAACCCTAACCTAAGCCTAATTGTCCTAGAATTGGACAAGTATCAGTTTGACTACCCTACCCGAATTCATCTAGGTGACAAGAATTCATGGATCCCTTTCTGGTGATTGCTTGGTTTTATGTTGTTTGGTCTCGGTTGACTTATTGCTTATGTGGGTGATTTTATGTGATTATTAATTTAATGATTATAGTTGAAAATTAATATTAATCATGTTCCTAAGTTTATTTGAGAAAATTTAATTAAAACTTAAATATTTGATTATATGGATTTAATTGATTATTTAATTGGTAATTAGATTTAATTATGCTTGTGTGTATTATTAAATAATTAAATATTTAATTGCATGGTTTTAGGATGCTTTAAATATTTAATCTCAAAAAAAAAAAAAAGAAGTCAAAGTTGAGTTGTGCAAAATAAAGTTATTTTAATTTATTAATTAGGATTTACTTTCAAATTAGGAATTGGAGTTTGATTAGGAGTTAACTGTTGAGTCATCTCTAGGGTTTGCATGAAAGGGGGAATTGAATCCCTAATAGGGGGAATTGCATTCATTTGGAGAATTAGACAGGTTTTGGAGGAGAATTTTTGGAGAGCTTATGTGCTTTGAATTTTGGAGAATTTGGATTGTTGTGGTTGCTTGTTGTTTTGGCTACATTGTGCATCTGGATTTTTGTTGTTTGCATCATTCGTGGATTCAAATTTGCAGGTTATTTATTTAAAAAAGGTTATTTATTTTAATGTTGTTTTTATTAAAAAAAATTGTGCAGTATTTAAGGTACGTAGGGTACCTGTGCATGTAGGTACACTACGCTTGCAAGTCCTACCATGTGCAGGATGCCTGCAGGCGCAAGCCCATGCCCTGCGCACAGAAAGGAAGGGGGGCGATGGGGACTGCCACGTCTCCCAATGTAAAAATGTTTTTTTTAAAATTATTATTTTAATTTAAATTCTTTTTAATTATATTTTATGTTATTTAAGATTTAAGTTATAATGAAATTTAATCTAATTTATTAAATTAGTTAATTATATTTTGTTAATTAATTTACATTAAAATTTATTTATTTAAAATTGGATTTTGTATATTGATTAATTTTAAATAAAGATGACCTAGATTTTGTTATTAAATTTGGGTTTGTATAATAATTAAGTTGAAATAAATTTTGCTTATCAACTTGTTAATTAGAGTAAAGGATTACTTTTAATTAGGGTAAATGAAATATTATTCTTTTTTGGTAATCATTAATTCTAGTTTATTTTATTTATTGAATAATATTTATTTAAAATATTATTATTATTTAAATAAATGCCTTTGGTTGTAATGTATTTTTTTATTGCGAGAATTGTTGGTTGTATATTACTCATAAATAAATTAATAAATTGTAAAGTTTATTTTCTATTTTAGAATTTGAATTAAATTAGACTCAATGTATTAATATTCTAATGAGCCATATATTTATATATGTTAATTAGGATACATGTATTTACGCGTAAATAAAATGTAATTAATTGTTATTGGTATTGGCAAAAGAAGTTTAAAGGTGTTATGTTCCTGCTGAAATTGGGCATTTTTATTTGGTTAGATCCCTAGGTAGTCTAAAGGGAATATTCTTTCATTATGGCATTGTATTAATGTTTATGATTAGTTTATCTTAGTAGATTTATGTAATTCTATACTTAAATTCAGTTATGTTCAATATGGAAATTAAGTGCTTATGAAATTAGATTTCAGTTTTCTATGGTGCAAATGTGTATTCTTCATTCCTGGAGTGTCTTCTTTTGCTTAATGTGTTTTGGGCATTAGATGACCTAGGGGTAAGACAGAGGCCGAGGTATGTGTCAGTTGTTCATGTTTTCAGTATTATGTTTTGATGTGTGTATGAGATTGTAGACACTAAAAAATGGACAAGTGCTTTTAAATCATCAAATTGCAAAATCTTAATCAAAATGCACTAATTCTCATAAAAAAAGGATCAAATCAAATCAAAATGGAAATTTATTAAATAAAATTGGACAAAATCAATTAAATCAAAGGAAAATCAAATAATGATATTAAATAATTAAATCAAAGCTTAAAGGGGTGAAAGACACTATATAATTGATTTTAATCAATTAGTTGTATAGTTGTTTAAATCAAAAATCAAAATGAGCCTATTCCCTTACATGGCTAAATTTAATTCATTAATTGAATTTAATTAATCCTAATATCTTTCAACAAAGTTGAACAACCAATGAGAATTGAGGACAAAAAGACATAAATCACTCAAAAAAGAAATGAATCTTGATCACTCATTTTAAAGTTTCAATCTCATCCACTCAATTTTGTCCTTTTGTCCAAAGCTTTGAGACAAACCTTTAAATTGTCCCCCCATTTAAAAACATTACTAAGTTTTTGACTCAACTAAGGCTAAATCATGGTTAATTCACTCTACCCCCTACCCTTGGGAATTTACTATAAGTATGAAGCATTTTGAGAGCAATAATCATCTTAGAATTCATTTGCAAAGCATCATTACTATAGTCAATTTCTTGAGCAATTGAGAGCATTTAGCATTAGCATTTCAATTTATCTTTGCATAATAAAGAATTGTGAGCTAGATTAAGCATTGTAGCATCATATTTCTCATTTTAGAAGTGTCACTAGTAGGGAATACAAAGCTAAGAGCTCTACTTACCACATCTAATTAGAGAACCATGAGATGTTATGGATATTAAATGCATTTCTTAGTTTAAATTTGTATTGCATTTGCTTTGAATTGTTAGTTAATAATCCTAATTTCATGAAGGTGTTTAACATACACACACAAATGGCACCCACCGTGGGGTAGTAAGCCTCATTTCTAACATTTCTATCATGTTTTGTGTGTTTGTATCTTCACTTTTAAGTGAATTTTTTGCAAAAAATAGGTAAAATGACGCGTACAAAGAATTAACTGACACTTGCGCCTACTATTTTGTCATTTAATAGCAGTTATCAGATGCCTGCTAGATAAATTGTTGCGCCTGAGAGATAAATTGTTACGCTCGGGAGTGTAAAGTGACCCCTGCGACCAGAGAAGTGTCGCTTATTCTCTATCTTTTACCACCTGTGGAGAACTTTACAATGCAATTTACAACAAATAGTCATGCCTAGCACAGAAAGGTTCAAAAGCCAGAGAGTAGGTTCAACCAAGAAGACAAGGCTTTGGCTAGGAAGATCAACAAGGAGAATTTTGAGCACATCAAATCGGTTCTTGAGGAGTCACAAGAAGAAGAAAACAAGGTATATCAGAACTATCTCAAAATCATAGAAGCTTACAAAAATAAATTTGTATCTCTTAATTGGATTTTCTCTCCTTAGTTCAAGTTTGCATCAAAATTTGCAAATAATGTTTTAAGATTCAATACAAACTTTGATTCTTAAATTTCGATTTGGTTTCCTTCATTGTGATTATTTTTGTTGACTAACTTACTGGTGGATAAGCACATTTGGAAAGGAGCTATTGCCAAGGTAAGGTGAAAAATGACAAAATCATTAAAAAATGCCCCTAGCTTATGCTAGCTACAAGGAGAGGTAAGCCTTAAACTAGTCAATATTTTCCCTTAGATTGTGGCATTAGAGCATTTTCAAATCTAGTAATTACCAAACAATCTCTCTTTGGTTGGGAAATTTAGCATTTAGGCCTATGCTCTTTACTTCTTCTAGTGAATAAAAATGCCAAAGGTGTTGAACTTTTTGATTAATAAGAAATGTTGAGGAATCAAACACATAAAAATCAAATCCCCTTTGTTTGTGGAGGAGAGTGGAAATACTCAAATCCCTATAGTTAGTGGGAGAAAGAAATTGAACATTGCTAATTGTGTTTGGGAAATTAAGGAAAGTTAGGGATACGCTCTTCACCTTTTGGGGAACCAAATTCCCAAAAACTTGTTTTTAACTCCATTTCCTTGTTTTAAACATGAACATGCTAGAAAAATAGAGGGCTTGCCTCCCAATAAATTGCCTTAACGAGGCCGGTGAGAGGGAATGACCCAAGTGGGAAACAACCACCTTTGCCGCAGTAATATCCAACCCACTATAATAAAAATACACTTTTCCTTAAAATGGAAGTGGCTAGATTGTGGGCAAGTTGCTTCACTTCCTCTAGTAGTCCTTTCGGGGATTGCGCCAAATCATGCTTTTGTGCATGTGGGAAGCCCGCAAGTGGGAAAAAGAACTTGGCATAGTTTAGAATGGATTATTCATTAAACACCTGATAAATTAGTAAGCTACCTTATAGAGCCAACAATGTTAAAAGCCAAAATTAACTATAGGTAGACTGCTTGGAAGAATTTCTTGTGCAATACTTGTGGAAAATGATCGAGAATATACACTTTAGTGTGTTTTAGGGACATGGTTAAAAGTTGATGTTTGTGTTGCGATTATGTTTCATTTTCAAACAAGAAAATTCCACAGACCTAATCTTACAACGTTTAAAAAATTCAAAAATTGACAACCTGGTCTGCAAAGTGCCACCTATGCACAGAGAAATACTGCCTGTTAGCAGTAAAGTCATGTCTATGACTGTTCAGGAAATGCATATCAATTGTAAAGTCACACCTGAGACATATTAAGTGATGCATGTAAAAACTAGAAAAATGCCTATCAATAGTAAAGTGTCACCTGAATACCTGCAAGGTGCAGCCTAAATCAATTCCAGTCAATGCGTACCAATTTTTAAGTCACGCCTACACTCAAGCAAGTGACGCCCAGAAACACAAAAGAGAAAATAGTGAGTATTTATCAAGGGGTTCAAAAAAATTTGATCACATATTCAGATACCCTTTTCAGTGTTCTTGCTGTTCCAACATCTAGCCTAGTCGTAAATCTTGGTTCTACACAATTTTTGAAAATTTCACAAGGATTTGACCATGGGCATGATCGAATCTTATTTTCCAAGTGGTTTGTTCATGCTTGCTTTTACTAGATCATACTACATCAAGAAAACTTTACAAGTAGATGGGAGTTACCTAAGAGAAGAGCTTCCTTTCCCAAAAGATACTTTCACCGCTCCAAGAATACCCAAAAAGCTAGTTCAAGAAAAGGAAACCAACATGATTTACTTTGGTGGCTTGGGTAATAATAATGGAGGTATTGATCCAAATGGAGGTATCAACCTGAACAATCAGGGTAATACTAATAATGGAGGGATGGTTCAAAAAACCCAAGGAATTGATACCACTAACCATAGAGCTAATACCGAACCAACTATAGAAGATGAAATCGATGACAGGGTTGATGAAGCCATTCAAAGCTCATATTTCATAAAACTCATGGAAAAAGAAATGGCAAGAGATAAATAAAAATACTTTCTAGACCTAGCCCGGGCAAGTCTTAAACTTCCCTGTGATTATGACGTTAATCAACTTAGACCACCAGAAGTTGAAGAGAGTCCCATTGACATCATGAAAAAGAAGTTTAAGATATTTGAAATGTAACTAGATACAATCAAGCAAAGCGGGGATCCTAAACCCTTTTCTATAGAAGCATTATGTCCATTTTCGTTTGATAAAAGTCTAGTCATTGTACCATTCCTAATCAATGTAGTGTTTCCCAAGTATGATAAATATGAAGGAACGTCAGATCCTCAAGATAACCTATGGGAATTTTGTGCATTGAGCTTGAATTTCATGTAGGATACCACTTATTTAATGAGACTATTCTCATGAAGCTTAGGAGGTATGGCCATGGAGTGGTTTTCTAAACTACCTTCCGACATTAAAACCTTTGAAGAGCTAGCTTCAAAATTTGTGGCAAATTACTCATACAACATCAAGCATGAGGTCACAATGATAATGTTATGTAATACCAAACAAAAGGATGGAGAAGCATTCCTCATTTTCCTACAAAGATGGAGGACGGTATTTGCTAGATATCCTAGGAGTGTGCCTAAAAAAGAGAAGATGGATATCTTCATCAATAGCTTGAGCAACGAGATGAACTACCGATTGAGAATGCAATATCCCAAGACCTTCCAAGATCTTATCAAAAATGGAGTGACAATGGAATAAGTGTTGGTTAAAAGTGGAGAGGTGAAATTATACAAAGATAATAAGAATAACTCCAACAATAATAACTCCAATAATAACAAAAATCAAAATAAGAATTGGTCCAATAGCTATAATCAGTTCAGATTGAAGAACAATAATAAAGGAGTAGTTAATGATGGGGTTGTTGATTCTAGTAATTTGAAGGTGACTCCATTTGCTCTCACAAGAACACCTAATTAGGTGAACAATGCAAATCAGGTCTCCAAGACACCTTTCAACAACAATACTAATAGTGGCAACCAAGGGAACAATCAAAGAAGTAACAAATCTGACAAATTCTCAGCACCAACTCCTAAGAGGAACTTCACACCTTTGGGTGAACCCCTCAAAAAAGAATTAAAGACCCTCATGTCTAAAAACATCATTAATCTACCTAGCATTCAACCTTATGAGCCATAATGCAAGCCCAGCTGGTGGAGTGAAAATAACCATTGTGAATATCATAGAATTCAAGGGCATACGACAAATGATTACTTGCAGCTGAAAAACATGGTGCAAGACTTGATTGATAGTGGTATGATCACCATTGAAGGACCTCAAAGTAATGAAGACCACATGGCTTTCAAAAAACCCTTCTATAAACATGACAAAGGTGAATCATCCAATGGAAAGAAACAAAGTAGCAACAATATCAATTTTGTGCCACCCTATGATAATGTTGTGAATGCTATAGTGATCAAAGAATAGCCCCAAAAAGAAACATCAAATGTTATCACTAGGGGGTAGAACTCAAGGATTACCCTATAAGGGATTGATCCTAAACCCATTGGTCCTCCGCAATCCAATATTGTGATCAAGCAATCATCTCCAACAATAAAATCCTATAGTTTGGTAGATCAGCTACAAAATACTCCAGCACAAATCTCTATCTTGGAGCTATTAAAGCTATCTCCAAACCACAAGGAAATTATAGAGAAAGCTCTAGTAGAGACTAATGTTCCTACTAACTTAGAAGAGGAGAAGTTTCAGAACATGGTAGGGCACCTCATTGCACCTCATTGCCTTTCATTTTCAAAACATGATGACATGTCTATTACCCATCCCCAAAATCTACCATTGCATATAGAAGTCTTGATTGAAAGACATAGGGTCAAAAGAGCTCTCATAGATGGGGGAGTTGGTCTTAACATTTGCACGTTGAGCCTTGTCAAATCTCTAGGATTATCCAAGTCATGCATTGATCCTATAAAAAGAATTACCATAAAGGCCTATGATGAAGTTGAAAGAGCCTCCAAAGGCATGATTATATTGCCCATTCAAGTGGGATATGCCAAAAAGGACATTAATTGCCAAGTCTTGGATATGAAACTAACTTATAATATCTTATTGGGGAGACCGTGGATCCACGAGATGTAAGCGGTTCCATCCACCTATCATCAATGCATAAAATTTTCATACATGGGTGAGGAAATCACAGTTGGAGGGGACTCAAATCCATTCCAATATTGCAATGCACTTAAACCCCTTCATGATTTATTTATTCCCCATAACTGTGAAGGAATTACCCAAAGGGCCACCATGAAGATATCAAAATAGATGATCCTATGTTAACATTAAGTGCTACTTTAAACCCTCTTCAAGCTAACTTAATGACATCAACTAAAGGAAAGGAGAAAGTGAGTTACGAGGGTCCAACGTCAAATGAAAATTTAGATCAAGCACCTAAATCAGACATAGTACTTTTCAAACCCACCAAAGAAGAGAAAGATAAAGTTAAAGATCATTACAAGAAAATGAGTGAAATGATGCATACATTTGAAAAACAATGTAAAATCAGTTCCAAAGGAGTAGGGGAATATTCCATTTCCCTATTCGACTTTCCCATATCTCCAAGAATGCATGGGAAACCATCAAAAGAACATCTCCCTCATAAGTATAACTCTTATTTTGTAAGAGAAAGTGACAAAGCAACATGTGTCAAAGAAGAAGATGAAGTCCTTCAATGGCTTTATCAATGGCTTTAACAAAATAGTGCACTTCTATGAATCATTACATTCAAGAACACTCAAGAATGAGGTCTCAAAAATCAATCCATAGATCCCTAAGCATGGATTCACAAGAATAGTTTGAATATTACTCTCAACTAGAGCTATTAGGCCTATAACCTTGCTAGTAAACCACACTATGAGAGATTCAAATGAAGACAAGGGCAAGGATGCCAATATCCCCAAGAATCAAATGAAATGCAATGCTAGTAAGCTAAGAATAAGGATGCAAATATGAAAGCTAAACTATGGAAATAAAGGTACAATCTAAACTATGAAATGGAAATAGCAAGTGTTACAATCCTTCCTATTAAACTAGATGAGTTATTCTAAAGCATGAAAGGAAATCTAAACTATGAAAGCATGAGATATGAAGCTACTATGCAAGAATGAAAACTAAACTATGAAGCAATGAAGAAAGCCAAGATGTGATGCAACAATGATCTCCAAAAAGCTTCAAAGTCTTCAAGAATTCCTGCAGCATAAAGTTAGCATAAAAGTGAATGACCTAGAATGAGGAAGAGAGCTCTTCTTTTATAGGAAATGAGGAGAAATGGACCATGGAGATTAAGAGGCAAAAGTCTTAATCAAGGGTGGAGCTTGAAAGAGGAACAATCCATGTGCACAAGTATCCTCCAATAGGAAAATAAGAGTTGATTTTTGTGTCCATATGAGACAAAAAGTGTTTTTTCCCTTTTTATAAAATAGGAATAATGTTTTATTTGTGCAACTTAGGATAAGAGGAAAAGTGGGGGATTTTTATTTATTAAAAGGGGAGGAAATATTCCTTTTAAATAAATAAAGACTTAGGATAAAATGGTTAGCCCAAGGCAAATAATCAAAAATGATGAAATATGATTTGATCAAGGAAATTGATATTATTGATAAAATGTTGATTTTTGAAAATATTGATTCAAGGATTTGATAAATTGCTGATTGGGGCCCAAAGTCTAGGCGACCATTTTAGGGTGCATACAAAAACCACTATGTGGCAGCACTAGAACCAAAAAAAGTAAAGATAAAGGATGTTTCCTATGGTGAAAACCCAATTGTGGCACCAAAGGAAGAGAAGTTGGATACCCTACCCAAACATGAGGAAGAAAGGTCATCGATTCTCATAGAGCCAACAGAAAAGGTCAACATTGGGACAAAATTATATCCAAAATTTATACACTTGGAAGCGTCACTTACACCTTTAGAAAGAAGGGATTTTATCAAGTTCTTCCAAGAAAAACAAGTGAACTTTGCATTGTCCTATGCCGACATGCCCAGATTGGATCCTAACTTCATTATGCACCATTTGAATGTTAAATCAGGGGTTAATCCTATCAAGAAAAAGTTGAGAAAAATGCACCCACATGTAGCTCTCCTAGTCAAGGCAGAATTGGAGAAATTGTTGAAGGTGGGATTTATAAGAGCAAAAGCATATGCTGAATGGATATCTAATATTGTACCAATCACCAAGCATGACAAATCCATTTGTGTATGCACAGATTTTAGAGACTTGAATCTTCAATGTCCTAAGGATGATTTCCCACTTCCAAGCATAGATGCAATAGTTGACTTGACAGTGGGTCACTCCATGTACTCATTAATGGATGGTTTCAATGGATATAATCTGATAAAAATTGCACCCGAAGACCAAGAGAAGACAACCTTTACATGTCCTTGGGGTAGCTTTTGTTGGAATGTCATGCCCTTCGGCCTTAAAAATGTCAGAGCCACATATCAAAGGGCAATGACCACTATTTTCCATGACATGATGCACACCTTTCTAGAAGATTACGTGGATGACATATTGGAAAAGTCACACAAAAGAGAAGATCACCTACAAATTTTGAAAAAGATATTCACCCAATTGGAGCAATTCAAAGTGAGGCTTAATCCAAAAAAATGTGCCTTTGGTGTCCAATCCGGCAAATTGTTAGGCTACACAGTTTCAACAAAAGGGATTGAAGTGAATCCAAAAAAGGTCCAAGCAATAATGGATATGGAAATTCCAAAGAGCATAAGCCAAATGAGGTCTCTACAAGGAAAAATACAATCCATAAGAAGGTTCATTTCTCAATTGGATGAAAAATGCCATTCATTCACAAGGTTGCTACACAAAGACACTATTTTCATGTGGGATGAAGAATGTGATCAAGCATTCACTTTATTGAAGACTTATCTAATAAATCCACCAATCCCAATGCCACCAATCAAGGGAAAATTGTTGCTGCTATACATATATGCTACCGAAATGTCTCTAGGAGTTCTTTTGGCGCAAGAAGATGAGCAAGGAAAAGAAAGAGCAATCTACTATTTGAGTAGAAATTTGATCAAATATGAACTTAACTATACATTCATGGAAAGAGAATGTCTAGCGGTTGTCTTTCCATCCAAAAAATTGCAACATTATATGTTGATGCACAAAGTGAAACTAATTGCAAAAATTGATCCTCTAAAGTACTTGCTAAGAAAAATTGCCTTAACAAGTAGGATAGAAAAATGGGTCATGATATTAAGTGAGTTTGACATTGAGTATGTGGATAGGAAAGAAATCAAAGGACAAGTGATAGCAGATCACTTAGCTGAAAACCCATTGACTTCTACACAAACCATTCAAGTAGAATTTTTAGATTCTGCAATTGTAAACATAGAAGCAAAGACATGGAAGTTGTACTTTGATAGCTCATATACACAAGGAGGTTCTGAGGCCAGCATATTATTGATTACCCCTCAAGGGTACACCATTCCCAAGTCATACAAACTTTTGTTCCCATGCACAAATAATATAGCAGAGTATGAGGCTCTAGTCATTGGCATTAAGATGGCTTTAGAATGGAACATCACCGAGTTACAAGTGTATGGAGATTCTCAATTAATAATCAATCAAGTCAATGATGAATACAATACCAAAGATGAAAAACTAATGCCATATAAGACTATGATTGATGCTCGAAAAAAGTACTTTGCTTTGATAACCTTTGAGAAAATTCCAAGAGAAAAGAATAGAGCAGTTGATGCAATGTCAACCTTGGCTTCCTTACTTCAAAAACCAGATCAGAATGAGAAGTACAAATTCTTGGTGGAAGAGTTAGCACAACTGGCATTTGACCTTCTTGATACTCAAATTGTTTCCCTACTTCGTGGACATGACTCACCTTGGTATGGCCCTATATATACCTATCTCAAAGACCAAGTGCTACTGCCAACCAATCACGAGCCCAAAAATAAAATTTCATACACCAATCAACCCGTTACATAATCCTTTCTGAAACATTATATCGCAAGGGTCTTGATGGGACATTACTTAGATGTCTAGAGGAAGAGGAGTCTAAGTTACCTTTACATGAGGTTCACGAGGGCATTTTTGGGTTGCACTCAAGTGGTTTAAACCTAGCCAAGAAGATCCTTTGCTTAGGGTACTTTTGGAAAACCTTAGAGAAAGATGCTTGTCACTTTGTCAAAATATGCAGCAAATGTCAATATCATGGCGACATGATACATGCACCAGCACAAGAGTTACATCCCTTTGTTACACCATGGCCATTCTATCAATGGGGATTTGACTTGATCAGTGTAATCTATCCACTTTCTTCCAACAGACATAAGTACATCATCACCGCAACAAAGTATTTCACTAAGTGGGTAGAAGCGGTTCCTTTGATCATGGCCATGGGCAAACAAATCTCCATGTTCATCTTGAACCACATCATTTGTAGATATGGTATCCCTCATGCCATAATTACAGACAATTGAAAACAATTCAAAAACAAAGATGTGGATGAACTTCGTGCCACATTCCATATCACACATCACTCTTCATCCATTTATTATCCTCAAGGAAATGGACAAGCCAAAGCTACAAATAAGAACATCCTCAAAATTTTGAAGAGATCGGTGAATAAATCAGGAATAGATTGGCAAGTGCAAATCAATTCGGCATTATGGGCCTATAGAACTAGCATTCAGACACCTACGGGAGCTACACCATTTTCATTAGTCTATGGAGCCAAAGCTGTTCTACCATAGGAGGTTGAGATCCCATCTCTACAAGTATCATTGTAAGGGTTGATAATAGATGAAGATTATAGAGTTGCTAGACTTCAACAATTAGAGTTGTTAGAAGAACACCAAACACAAGCCTATGAACACTTGAAAGTATATCAGAACAGAATCTCAAGGAACTACAATAAGCATATCAAACCGAGAGCCTTTCAAGTAGGAGACTTAGTGTTAAGAGAAAACCCAAAAAATCAAGTTGAAAGAGAAAAGAAAGGAAAATGGGAGGCTAATTGGCTTGGTCCATTCATCATTGTTTCTTCATTTGGAATGGGAACTTATAAGTTAGTAGATTGTGAAGGAGAAGAGCTACAAGAGCCTATCAATAGCATCCATTTAAAGAGGTCCTATACATGAGGTAGATGAAAGAATATAAAGAGTATTAGATGATGAGCATCATATTTATTGTACATAGTCAAAGAGATCTTGAAAACACCAAAAAAATTTGAAAATTTTGAAAAAGAAAAAAAGTGCCTTGTTGAAAACCTAGCAATAGGCGCCTTAGTGGCAAAAAAAATTGAAAAAAGAGAAAAAGAAAAGAAAAAAGCAATAAACCCAAAAGGTGAAAACTTGGCAATCAAGCACCTTTTGTTCCCTTAAGTCTTTCCTTTCAAGTCACATATGTACATATTGCATTTCCATCATCTCACTTGTAAACCTTCATTGCATCCGTCATTTGTGCATAGTCATAATAAAGCCTTTCAGTTGCATCATTGCATTTCCTATGGCTCTAATTTTGTCACACGATCACATTTATCATTTGGGGGCAAAAGAGGATTAGAAATTTGGTACCAAATGGATTCAATAGTGCTACATTAGGTCACATCAGAGAGAGACTTATCAGAGCTTTAGAGAGATAGATTTTCTTGAACCTTTGATGGATATCATTGTTCACACCCAAGTATATGATCCTACAACTTGATCCTTGAGCCTTCATTGACTTTATTATTTGGGATTAAAATTTGACAAACACTTTAAAGATCAGAATACTTGGAAATTCCTTTTGAAAATCATGATACATTGCAAAACACTTGAAGCTTTCTTTTGGATAACCTTTATGGAATTGACTTTTATCACATCTTTTTAGCTAATCGATGATGTTTTGACTAGATTGGCGATGATAGAGACATGATATTTTTCTTGCCTTTGAGTGACTATTTTGAGGAAGATTCATCAACTTATGAGAATTCGTCTAACGACATGGTCATCAAAGAACCATCAAGGACTATCACATAGGATGAAGGATTAACCTTTTCTTGTTTACACAAATGGATACTTTGGCTATTTAGATCTTCCATATCTTAATACCAAAATCCACTTGCAACATTGAATCCGTTGAAACCAGTATTCATACTCCCATAGTTTGGTCATTCAACTAGTTAGGATTGTACTAGTTTCCAAAGAGGTTAGCCAAAAGCAATAAAAAGTGGTATTCATATCATCATGATGTGGTCAGTGATGGTTGTACTTAATTTTCCGGTCCCAAAATGCTCAATGATGAAAATTTATCTCTATGTCATTTCTTTGCTAAAAACTAGTGACACTTAGTTGCATTGCATTGCATTAACATGTTAGATTAATTGCATTTGTTTATGGTTATTTTCCAAGGACAAGGGGGTACATTAATAATCTTGGTTAGTCAAATCATTAAAGAAATGAGGGGGTTCAATTAAATGTCTTATCTTGATATCAATAAAAAAGTGAGGTTATCTTTTGCATTCATGCATAGCATTAATCATTATTCATTATCCATATATCAAAAAAGAAAGAAAAAGATTCATTACTCATACATCATTTGCATACATACATTTAAGGATAGAATTGCATACATTCAAAAATAAAAAACATAGGAGCATTCATATTTATTTCTAGAAAACACTTTACATCCATACATTGAAAAATAGGAGAAAACATATCAAAAATTCATACATCAAGACATTCATTTATCTATATAATAAATAAGATACACTGCATCCATAGCATAATCAAAAGTAAATGCATCATAAACATCATATAGCTTCATATAAAGATAATCTCATAACAAACTCATTGAGAGAGTCAAGGAAGTATATCATCATATAAGTGTTCATCAACATCAAGTGATCCAGTACATCAGTATATCAAGATACAATGTCATGAAAGTGATACATCAAATGTTTCAATCAATAAACAACATCAATAACATGATACAAGGGACATCAATAATGAACAACTCTATCATCAAATCATCAAGAGCCCATAGTAGCACCCGATCCATCCCCAGCACCTGATCCATCTGGACCTCTGCCATCCTGTCTATCCTATGAGGGAGGAGCCTGAGAAGTGCTCGCTACACTAGGTCTCTATGCCATCATCGTCATGAACTGCTGCATCAAGGTAGCTACTTGATCTAATCTGCCAACAACAGTGGATACATCTATCTGCAATGACTACACCTCCTGTGCTACACTATCAATACTAGGACAACCTATGAACTTTGGCCCATATCTTGTGACTACTGAACCTGTGGAGGCACCTGCTATGTTGGAACTTGATCCTGCTGAGCCAAGGCAACTCTCTGTAACTGAACTAATGGATCATGTCCACTAGGAATCTGTCTAGCAGCATCCACATGAACCTGTCTTTGTTGTCTTTGTTGTCTCTTAGCTCTTTGATGCCTATCAACTGCTGCTCTAGGTGCCCAGTCCTATCAAACATGTCCTCTAGCTTTGTCCCTAGCATGCCCACCTCTCACCCGTGGTCCATCTTGCCCACTAGTAATAGCTCTAGGAGCTCTTTGTGCTTGTCACCTCTGATGTCTCCTCCTGCCACCACCACCATCCCCATCATCTCCTCCATCATCATCCTCAGATCTCTCATCATGACTTGGGATAGGCTCTATCAGATCTATTCCAAGCCCACCAATCTTGAAACTCATGAGACATACCATCATCAACAATACCTCCCAGCATCTCCCATCGGCAATATGCCAAATGTGCAATCTAATCCAAGGCAAACTCAAAACCTATCTGTGCACCCCACATGGATCGCTCTACCTAAACTTGAGCATATAACACCATGCCCTATGGCATATCCTGTACTCTTCCATACTGATGAGAAACCTGACCAAAGCAAAAATGCTCAATCACAGTCATAGACCTGCCAATCATTCATCGAGGAGAAAACATATAAGGGAGCTCATCATCATCCTCCCTCCAGTGCTCACATCCTATGTATGGCCACCACTGAACCTAATCAAGATCATCAATCTGATGGTGCCAATACTCAATCTTTACTAGATGATGTTAGACAACCATGCCACTATATAGAAAAGCATAAGGAAAACCACGTCGACGAATCCTATCTAAAACTGGTCTAGTGATGGGAAGATGCTCCCATACCCATAACTACAACATCACTTCACCTACTGATAATGAAGCACTCTCCCTGTAGACAACCTCATGTAAATCATGGTAAAGACATGCTAACACACATGAACCCCAATCAAAGCACCAAGGCTATGCAAGAAAATCCTCGAGTATCCTACCCCATCCAACTGAGAAGCCACAATCTCATCGGTCGAGAAGTAGTAAACCACCGATCAAAGCACCAAGTACTACTGGCAATGTAGGGAATGAAGAAAATTGAGCCCAAGTGATAGTATCATGATCAATAGTGTTGTCTCCAAATACTTGTTTGCAGACTGTGCTATCATAGATAGAATCATAATACACCATGTCACCATGGCAAGGAATGTGTAACAATCTATATACATCCTCCGGAGTGATGGTCATCTCTCTGAAGGGAAGGTGGAATGTGTTGTGGTCAGAGTGCCATCGCTCTACTACTGCAGTAAGTAAACCATGGTTCAGCTGAAACCATGGGATGTCCAGGAGGAAACTAAGACTGCACATCTCAATAACTCGATACTTTGCAGGAGTCAGAGCCTGACCTAAATCAATCACCTAGGAAGCGACGGTTCATATATATAACTTACGAAAATGTGCCTATTTTTCAAATCAAAGGAATCATATCAGTGTACCATATCAATGAGTTATCTGAAGTCAATCATTCAATCAGAATCAAATATCAAGCATCAAATCTATCAAACCTAGTACCATTTGTTCGTATCTCTATATCTTGAGAATGAAGCATTAATCCTACCTATCATTATCAATTTTCACATTGATCAAACAAGTCCTAACTATTAGTATCCCACTATCAGATGTATCCTATTAGATTGATGTAATCAAACATTCATTGGTACCACTATCCTGATATCCTAATCAATTTTTTTGCTTAACTACAACAGACCTACCTATCTTCGAATTCAAAAGATCAGTGAAAGACATCAAATTTTAATCGAAAAATCAACTTGGAAATTTGAAAAATTTTCAAAAAAAACTTGTAGGCATCATTTTCCCATTACCATGTGGCATTTTACCTTACACAGTGCATAAAATCTATCACGAGGTACTTTATTCCTACCACGCATCATTTCATGATTCACGCGTCACTTAACAATGCTAGGCAGAATTTTCCAGAGCGTAGGTGACATTTTAAAGTTAGGGTTTCCTAAGAGGAAAACTATATGGAAATTGGCATGGAAATTCTATTGTTACGCAAAAAAACATTTTTATCAGGTGAGAGTTTAAAATTATCAGGTGACACTTTACTACGCGGAGGTGTGAGTAAAAAGTGTGGATGCATTACTTAAAGAGACTATGCGGCATTTAACTATTCCTAAGCATCATTTTGCAAAATTAAAAAGTACAAGAACATGGAAAAGATGCAATAAATGCTATAAATGAACAATAAATGCCAAAAGGAAGTTAGAAATCACTTACTGGAGGTCTGTAGTATGGTGGCCTCTGATACTAATGACCTCTCTCGAACCGATGCTCTTTGATAGGCACAACCATCGTGAAAATCAAAGAAGGATCAGAGAAAAATCTCAGGAGTCAAAAGTGAAAATGAATAGAAAATCAAGGTTTTTAAACCTATTTAAGCTAATTTGACCTAATTTAGAGGTAAAATTTTGACTTTGACCTATATTAACCTATCAAATCAATCGGGGCAAATTGTGAATCATGGCATATCATCAATGTTTTTTTCAGAAATGAAAACATATTGAATCAATCAATTAAATTTTTCAAATCAAGCAATCAATATGTTTTATTTCTAAGGGGGCATCAGAGTATCAAATTGGCATCAAACATCATCGAAATCTGGGGCATATCAAAAATTTTCAACTATTATCAGTGGTATATCAGTTTTATCAAATCGCATCAGAGGCATATCATATCAGGCAACATATCAGTGGTAAATCAGCAAATCAGTAAATTAGGACCTAAAAGCGATCAGGACTAAAGAATATTCAAATCAATGTTCTTTGCACATCAATTCAAAGAGGGGCATTTGTAGACACTAAAAAATGGACAAGTGCTTTTAAATCATCAAATTGCAAAATCTTAATCAAAATGCACTAATTCTCATAAAAAGGATCAAATCAAATCAAAATAGAAATTTATTAAATAAAATTGGACAAAATCAATTAAATCAAAGGAAAATTAAATAATGATATTAAATAATTAAATCAAAGCTTAAAGGGGTGAAAACCACTATATAGTTGATTTTAATCAATTAGTTGTATAGCTATTTAAATCAAAAATCAAAATGAGCCTATTCCCTTACATGGCTAAATTTAATTAATCCTAATATCTTTCAACAAAGTTGAGCAACAAATGAGAATTGAGGACAAAAAGACATAAATCACTTAAAAAAGAAATGAATCTTGATCACTCATTTTAAAGTTTCAATCTCATCCACTCAATTTTGTTCTTTTGTCCAATGCTTTGAGACAAATGTTTAAATTGTCCCCCCATTTAAAAACATTGCAAATTTTTTGACTCAACCAGGGCTAAATCATGGTTAATTCACTCTACCCCCTACCCTTGGGAATTTACTATAAGTATGAAGCATTTTGAGAGCAATAATCATCTTAGAATTCATTTGCAAAACATCATTACTATAGTCAATTTCTTGAGCAATTGAGAGCATTTAGCATTAGCATTTCAAATTATCTTTGCATAATGAAGAATTGTGAGCTAGATTAAGCATTGTAGCATCATATTTCTCATTTTAGAAGTGTCACTAGTAGGGAATACAAAGCTGAGAGCTCTACTTACCACATCTAATTAGAGAACCATGAGATGTTATGGATATTAAATGCATTTCTTAGTTTAAATTTGTATTGCATTTACTTTGAATTGTTAGTTAATAATCCTAATTTCATGAAGGTGTTTAACATACACACACAGAGATCTGATTATACCCTGACTTGACCATATAGGCTCATGATATTTTATATTTTTCTTATGGTGCCTTTGTAATCTTTTTTGGTTCGTGTGTGTGAAACTAGATTTGGGATTACCTGGTTGTGTATCTGATTTGATCTATGTGAGATCTGTGAGCCTAGGGTAGTTTACCTAGATATGTAGTAGGAGGTGGCTTGCAATAAGCATCGGGGCCCACAAGTGGCTGCCAGGATCACTTATTGTTAAGTATCTATAATCAAGTGATAACTTAATATAACATTAAGAGATTTTAAAAGGAACCTAATAAGATGTGGTCCTCACCTAGGCGTTAGCGCTAGTACAAACTAAGATGGATGTTGAGAAGATGACTAGCTGCCTCTAAAGGCATGAGTTGGCATAATTGATGGCTTCATCTGTACAAGAGGTCATTGACATCGTGTAAGGTCACTTGGTGCCAAGATCCAAAGAGATTACCAAGACAAAACTCAAGGGTTAGACATACATAATGACACCTTCCTATGCATAGTCTAGTTATCCTACATGTGTCGGTTGCCTTTGGAATAGTAAATCTTACCTTGCTATCTTTGTTCACCTTAAGTTAGAGAGATTTTAGGATCCTTTCCTTAGCTTGTTCTATTTGATGTTTGTTATCTAAGTGAGATCTATTGTTATCTCCTCAGCACGATGGGAGTGGACCATTTAGGTTCACAAGGTCAGGTGGTAGTGATTCTTTTACCATTTGAGATTCTGACGTTCGTGTACCCATGCTAGATGATTCTTGTGGTAGTTGTCCCTTCTTGAGCTTCATTGATGGAGTTGTGTTCTTCTTCTTCTTATTATTATTATTTGTGATCATGTATCTTTGTATTAGTTATTCAGAGATATCATGTGTTCTTATGTTCGGTTATTGTATTACATACCCTGCGACATGTGCAGTGGATGTAGATTTATGGATACCTTATGGTACCGGTTGTTTTTATGTTATCTTATATGTGATGTCACTTTTATCTTTTATTTGTTTATATGAGTTTTGTAATTATACCTAATCTAAATTAATTAATTAATGTTAACATAATCTTCATCGAGGAACCCTTGAGAGTTGTAACTTGTGTTGGTTGTTTGTATTAATGTGAGTAAATGGTAATTGCATCTCCATTGATGTTTATCTTGTATGTTAACTTTTAAAAAAAAAATTATTTCGCAAACTTAGATACATGATTAGGTTAAGTTCTCCTGGGTTCCTTGGTGGGGCATTACACATTCCATCACATTGGAAACCCTTTAAACCAAAATTAGCTTGTTCATGGATTATCGCCACCATACTACACTCTTAAGCTGTGACACAAAGGTGTATTACATTATAACTACAAGTGAAATTTTCTAATCCTACACCCTTCCTTGCAGTGGTGTCAACTCTGCATCCCTTCTCTTTTCTTCCACTACATTTCTTGCAAATTTTAGCATAAAATTATTAAATGCTCTTAACTTGTTGATATTTAAGGCAAATTTCATTCAATTCATTTCACATCCACTATGAATCAGGAGTCAAACGAGGATTCTCTACTATTTGAAGACCTTTACAATGGTCAATTGTGTTGCACTTCTCAACCATTCACTTTGAATGGTCAAGTGCAACATAATTGAATAGTACAAGGGTTTCAAATAACTATATGTATCGTCTTAAAATGGAAGCACTTCCATGTTAAGAACATTTATCCCTCCTTAGGGGGTGTTTTGGGCCATCATCATGTTGTCCTCTATTTTATGTCCCCTTCCCATCTTTTGTACCTATTTAGGGCTCTGTTTAGGCCTCCTCGAGCACTATTTTCCCTTCTGGCTCATTTTCCACGGGTCCTAAACCCCTGGGTCCAGGTCACCCTTTTCATCAGAAAGTTTGCCGGATGCAGGGGGAAACTCAAAAGTTTATTTTCCCACTTCCAGGTTAGTTGTTTTGAGTTTCAGAATGGTAAACTCTTAAATTATATTTAATCTAGGTCCATTTATAGGGGTTAAGGTTTAAATAGGAATTTAATTCTCCTATGTTGACCTCTCTAGAAGTTTGTGCCCTAGACTAGTATAAAAGGAAGCCTTCCTCTCTCATTTTGATCCATCCACGTTCATGATCAAGAAGTCAAGTTTTGAAATCAAGTTTTCAAGGTTCTTTCAAGTCATCATCATCCTTGAAGAAAGAATTCAAGCATTCAAGTTCTCCATTGAAGATCAAGGATTCAAGCTTTCAAGTCTTTTGGAGGAATCTGGTTCAAGCATTCAAACCCTATATCTATCCATCATGGTGGTGTGATCTTCCTTAAAGATCATTTTGTTCATCTTCAAGATCTATTCATTCTCCCTTCAAATTGGATTCCAAGCATACAATCATGGAGGTTTTGATTTACATTTGTTAGTGTTGAGTCCAAGCTTTCATATCAACATTCTTTTTTACATTTCAAATACAATTGCATGCTTATTGAGTATCATAGCTTCGTTATTAAATCTATTTCTACTACTTGCTAGCATTCTCTATTTCAATTCTATTTTAAAGGTTCATTCCAAACCGGGGTTTAACCAAGGCAAACCCCTCATCCAAATAACAAAAACCCTCTTTTTCTTGTAGGTACAGGTGCGGGACAGTGAATTGCAGTTCAGATCTGAGTACCCTTTTCGGTGAACTTATGGGATCTGCGAACATATTTTTTGTCGGAACAGTGCAGGTTAAGGATGACCTTTTGGGGTAAGATTGTACCCCGGGGTAAGATCTTACCCCTATTTTAGGTCAAGGATGACCTTGCTCAGAAAGACATAAGGTTTATGGGTTTTCTCTGTTTCTGTATTTCCAGGCTAGATTTGATTGCAGAATTGCCCGAAATCGAACACAGACACCAAAAAATAGTGATTTCTAAATATTCTCTTTATCAAGATAAGTATTTATGTTTATTAAGTTTATATGTCCACAACATTTTCCACACACATAATAAAAAACCATAGATATAAAGATACAACCCCCCCCCCCCCCCCCCATAAGTATATTTTTATATATTACACTATATATCCTAATTTCCAAGATCACATATAAGGGTGGAATTTGATGTTTTATTTCAAATAAAAATTGTTGGTATTGTTGTGTACATGTTTATATGTCAGATTGATATAATATTTATTCACACATTTAGGACCTTGTGCACAGATTGACTCATCTCCCATATGATTTTTCATTTTATGTGTAAACAATTTTATATCTCATGTTTACATTTCTTATGTCATGGAGGTTTCTATGAAAGAGATGTAAATATGTGTAAGTTATAAGTGCAGAAAAAAAGGATCTCACAATTATGATTATAAGTGTAGGATTTGAGCAATACAAATCCACAAAACCCGAAGATCACCTGCATACAAAAACTTGTTACAAGGAAGTAGAGACAAGAAGAGGGCAAGGGTTTGACTCAAAAACATGAAGAACAAAATATCCTTAAAAAATAAATGAATTAAATGTACAATAGATCATTCTTATAAAGGGGATCAAAAGCCTTGAAAGGCAAACCCTAGTGCATGTAATAATTAGTTAAATTATTACAAGACTAATGCATGCAAGTTTATATTTAAAACAACTAGTGCATGAGTTTAAAACAACTCATGCATGTGTGTTTAAATATAAACAACTAAAGCAAAAGAGTTGACATCTTAAGAAGGGAGTAAAGATTAATTAACATAATTAATACTTTACTCTAACACCTCCCTTAAGATGAGAAACAATGCGGTTACAAACAATGCAAGAAGAAAGCAAATGAAACTACAGTGCTGAAAGCAAAAAAATAGGTCCTAGCAACATGGCCTGATGAGGTACCCAGCACAACCAAATCTCTATAAAATGGAGAAATAGAGAAAACCCAGTGGGAAAAAAACCCTACTCCAAAAAGAGATAGAAAAATGCAAAAAAAGAAATGGCTCAAGAGACTCTCTCAAAACAATAAGTACAACCAGCCCCCAATGAGAGAGGGATGAGACACCAAAGCCCCCCCAGAATGATGGAACCCCTATGGAAATGATCGAACCAATGCAATGCCAATGTGGAAAAAACAAAGGCACATAACAAGGAAACCCCTGAATGAGAGGTGAAACTGGAAGGCCTAACTGATGCTCAAAGGAGAAAACACGAGGATCCTGAAAGGGAATCCCCAATGTAGGTAGTTTGATAGGTGTGTTGACATTGTCATGAAAGAGGAGATGAACATCCTCTGTAGAATCCTCAACAAGTGCACCTGGTGGCTCAATGAATGGAGCTGGAGGGTCCGGTAGTGCTGAAGAAGAATCCTGCTGAAGAGAAAAGACCTCAATAGGATGTGGTGTGGCAGTCATAGCAGTGATCTCAGGAACAATACAAAAGTTCAAGGAACCTGACTGCACCACATGAGGCTCTCGCGAAAGAGTAGAGTCATGCTATAACAATGGAGATGGTGGACCAAAGTGTGAGAAGGTGTAGAGATGGGTGGAATGATCAACTGTCCCTGTAGCAACAATGCCTCCTGACACACTATCCTGAATGAAGACTGAATCTATAATGAACTCAACTGTCTTCCCTGATCCACTGTGTGTAATTTGATAAATTGAGAGAAGGTTTACAAATAGAGATGGAACATACAATACATCATTGAATGTGCCATCCTGAATGCCTACTGAACCTTTCCCATAGACTGTCAGGACAGTGTTATTCCCCATGAGAATATGAGGAATGGGAGAAGCCTCAACAGTAGAGAAGACCCCTTGAGAAGATGCCATATGGTGAGAAGCACCTGAATCCAGTATCCAAGGGACCTGTGAAGGGGATGCAATGGATGCCCGTAATGCATGACCCTATCCAAAATCCTATCTAGATGTCGAAGATGTGGAAGAAGACTGAAAAGCATACCCCTATGAGGTAGAAGAGGATGAAGAGGAAATAGTGCTCTTCTAAAGAAGAGATTGCAAATCTGCAATCTATTTCTCATAGCCATCAAATCTCTTCTAAAAACAATGTGACTCATCATGAGGTCCCTTCTGACAATAGGAACATGTAGGTCTCTCAGTCTTCCATTTCTCCTTCTTAGAAGAAGATGGTGGGCCAGTAGAGTGCTGAGAAGAGGAATCTGATATCTGCTTTGGCTTTTGTTTCTACTTTTCTTTGGATGGTTGGGCAACCAATGCTTGGTTCTTTGATCCTGTTAGAGAGTCCAACTGAGTAAGCTTGGATTGCTCTCTAATTCAAATGATCACAGAACACCTCAAAAGTGGGCATGGTGAATGTAGGTCCCAAAGCGTCCATGGTAGAATGAAAGGTAGAAGAGAAGATCTGAAAGTTTCCCTGAAGCTTAGATAGAATCAAATAAATGCATTCTTTATCAGTCTTTCACTTTCCACATCTATGTAAAAAAGATCTCTGCTATTTGAACTTTGTCAAAAAGTCCTCAATAGATGGAAAAGAATTAGGTACAAGAGAGGTAAGCTCTGCCTCAATCTGAAGTGTTCTTAACTCATTGATGGTACCGAATAATGTCTCAAATTTAGTCCACATTTGTAGAAGGGTAGTGCACCCATCAAGATGAAACTACAAATTTTTTGATACCTATAAAGCAATCAACCCCATAGCCTCATCCATCTTGTTTCGATGATGCATGATCTCAAAGGGCCTCTGTAATACTAGTTGCATTGCATCTAGACACGACTAGAGCCCTTTTGAACAGAGAAGCCGTGTCATTAGGGTTTTCCATGTGTGATAATTATGTGGGGTCAGAAGTTTTAGACAAGAAGAGGTCTCGGCCATATTTTTTAGAAGGGGTTTTTATTTTGATAAATATCTAGTTTAACTAATAGAAACAAGAAAATAACACCCCCCCACAATTCAAATATTGAACCCCTAAGCCTAGAATGATATGATTTATCAAGAGAAGAGAAAAAAAAGCTTTAGATCTAAATCTTGTGTACCTTGAAATTTTTTTGATGAAAATAGGTAGAAATCTGGATGGTGCTCAAGAAGAGCTTTCTGGCGATTCTTCCGGATCGAAAAACGGAGCTAATTTGAGCAAATTAGCCCCCCCAAAATGCAAGAAAGAGAATCTGACTTTGACAACAAAAAATGAAAGCTAGATGAAAAAAAATACCAGATTAACCACCATGAGAGCATCGGGCTCAAAACCATCTTTCCGGCGATAACTCGTTTGCCCAATTTTGACACCGTATGCTCAAGTTATGAGCAAAATACCAACTAGTGCGCTAGAGAGCCCAAAAATGGTGTAAATGAGGATGATGCATGTTGATGTCATCAAATGACGGGCTTAAATTTGATGGCCAAATGGCTGTCACCACCCAAAAAAAAAAATCAAAATTGCATGTGCGCCTCGAGATCCGTGTCAAGCCTTTCAAATTTTTTCCTTGATTTGCTTGCCAAAATTTTTGTCTTGATTTGTGTGCCAGATAGCAAAAATTTTGCCTTATTTTGCATGCCAATCTATACAAATTTTGTCTCAAGAAGTGTGCAAATCAGTACAATTTTCACATCGTGAAGCGTGTCAAGCTTATGGTACCCCAAAAAAGCCCCAAAATGCAAAGTTGTCCAAATTGGACGTGCCTTATATCAAAATAGGGGTTTTTGGGTGTTGCAAGCTCAATGGCGAGGTCCATTTGAGCTCAAGGTGCACCAAAATTTAGACACCCCCTAATTTTAATAAAAAAACCAAAAAAAAAGGCCCTAATCTGAATCCTTCAAACGCGAACAAGCTGTAGTAGATTAGGCTCTGATACCATGTAGGATTTGAGCAATACAAATCCACAAAACCCGAAGATCACCTGCATACAAAAACCTATTACAAGGAAGTAGAGACAAGAAGAGGGCAAGGGTTTGACTAAAAAATATGAAGAACAAAATATCCTCAAAAAATGAATGAATTAAATGTACAATGGATCATCCTTATAAAGGAGATCAAAAGCCTTGAAAGGCAAACCCTAGTGCATGTAAGAATTAGTTAAATTATTACAAGACTAATGCATGCAAGTTTATATTTAAAACAACTAGTGCATGAGTTTAAAACAACTCATGCATGTGTGTTTAAATATAAACAACTAAAGCAAAAGAGTTGACATCTTAAGAAGGGAGTAAAGATTAATTAACATAATTAATACTTTACTCTAACAATAAGCAATACATTTATAGAGTGTGGATACAATTTATGGAAAAGGGAAAATGGACATAATTATATCATGTATACAAATGATGGAATTAGGAATATTGAGTCAATTACATTATTAAATAAAATGAAGGGCGCATGCAAAAAAACTACAAGCTAAGTTGAAGAGATTATATCAAATGTGGATTTACACAAAACTACCAATAACATTTACATCACCATGCATACTTGTTTTCTGGAAATTCACTCGGTGGTAAAATTGGAATTCCCACCAACTAATTAGTCTTAAATGTATACATACAAACCATACACGCACACACATACATATATACATACATACATACAAATAAGCATACATGCATTTATATCATATTTGTTCAAAGAAAATTATAATCTTCTTTAAATTTATGGGTGCTTCTTCTCTAAATTTGCATGTTGTCCACACCTTTGAAGTTAGGGTGAGCATATATTGGCCCCCTATCCCTAAAAACCAACATTTTCATATATACTTGTGTGTGTGTGTGTGTATAAATGTGCATGTACATGCACATACACACATGCGTGTGTGCATGCACATGCACACACACACAAACACACATGTCTTCTCATTGGTCAAATTGGAATGCCCACAAAATAACTAGTCTTACATGTATACATACATCCCACACACACACACACACACATACATACTATGTAATATGAAAAGGGGATAATCTAAAAGGCCTAGTTTTCTCCAATTCATAAGGCACATTAGAATATGAAACCACCTCAATACAAACCATATCAGCACCACCTATTAAGAGCAATGCCAATGCAATATTTTCACTCTTGGGGATTCTATTCCTTTTCTACTTAGAATTGGAAAAGGGATGAATAAAACTAATATGTGTAAAATATAAAATAGTGAGAAATGATAAGATGTATATAGCTCACCAAATCATATTGTGCATTGGAATACAAACCCACCCTTAGACAAATCTGATTTGCACAACTCAAAAAGGATGAAGGGGTGTTAATGCAAGATATAGGTAAAAAGGGGATTTGGGTATTCCTTATTGAGTAAAGTATGATTATGATATTTAAATGTATGAAATGGACCTATTATTTGACAAAGGAAATGATTTCTAGAAATATATGATAACAAATATGATGCATAAAAGTAAGTGCAATAGGAAAATAAGAAGAATGAACTCACCTTAAAACTATGAGTGAACAAGTGAACTTCAAATTTGGATTTTACTATTACAGAACTGTCAGGAACAAAAACTGTTATGGACCTAGAACTCTAAGACCTATATCTCCCAACTATGAAAATTTCATATCTAAATTACAAGGCTGACTTAATTCATCCTAGTCCCAAAAAGTTGACCTAATCCTAGAGACCCAAAAACTAGTGAAATCTATAGAGGACTTGTCACTGGTTTTGTAACTCTGAAAATCCTAATCTAAGACTGTGCCACCTATTCCTACACATAAGAAATAAGGGGAAGTTTTTGTGGAAAGGGAATTTCCTTAGTCAAGTTCCTATATAGGAATTAACCATGAAATGAAATTGAAGTTGCATAAGGAAATGTAATCTAGATCTAAAACACAAATCACCTTATACCTGAATGACGCAATGCCTCTATGGAAATTATCACAAGTGTTGATGCAATAGCTTGGACTCTACAAAAACCCAATATGAAACCAAACCCTTAAATGATGAATGTTGTAGTTTTCCACAATGTTGAATTGAGTAAGAAAGAGGAGAAGAAGAAGACTTGATGGGTGAATGTAGATCTCCTTCCTTGATGTCAAACTCCTTTGCTTGGCCTCCAATGGGGAGATAAGATAGATCCACATAAGGAAATGCATAATGGAATGAAGACTTGAAAGGCTTGATGGATTCCTTACACTTGAAAGCTTAATAATGTATGCATTCACTAATGGATGCTTGCCTTACACTTGAATCTCTTGAATGCACAATAGCTTTCTTGCATGAACATAGATTGTGCAATAATGTATTGCTAATGAATAATAATAGATGAGAAAATTAGAGGAAGAGGTCTTCTTTTATGCACATTTCAGGGCCCATATTTTGAGAGGTCGACCCCAATTAAGCACCTAAGAGAAACAACCTCACATCAATCCTGAAGCCCACTAAATTGAGAAGCCCTAGGAAAAGGTCTACTTGTCCAAGAAAACATTTTCAAAGTCTTCCCAGGACCTAAGGTTGTGTGCCAAGAAAAAGATTTGAAAGCCTTAGTTTTCCAATCAATTAGGGCAAATACTGAAAGGTAAAATTGATGTAAAATGACCTAGATGAAAGTTAAATTATGTGATTGGGTGAAAAATGGGAAACCATGCATAAAACATAGAGCCATTCTCAAGTTTTGAATAAATAATATTGATTTGGAGGTGTAATAAGGGCTAAAACAATGTGAAATCAACGTGAGAACTCGTGCATGCTAAATAAAGTAGTTGGAGTAATTGGACTCAACCACATCTTAGGATTATTTCTCTTGTGTTTTGTACAATCTAGAGAACAACAAAGATTTATGAAGATCTAATAAGTCTCTTTTAGCATATATGTGTTTTTTTTAATTTGGTTGATTGCAAAACCTTGAAGGACCTGGAGAGCATTTTTTATTGTAACCATTGTGTCTAGAAATCTTGAGAAAGTCAAGATTGGCTTTCATTTCATCCTTTTAGGAGATCATTTGCATAAACTAAAAATGGGGGTTTGTAGCTTGGGTCTGAAGGACAATGTGCAAATAGAGCATTTTCCTCTAGCGGGGCCCATATTCTATGGGGCCCACTTCTAGCGGGCCCCACCTCCTTTAGAGCCCACTTCCAGCGAGGCCTATCTCTAGAGGAGCCCACCTCCAACAGGGCCCACCTCAAGCAACCGTCGCCCACACCAACCTCAATTGCTTGACTACAATCCCACCACCTAGACCTCGCCCACATTTTTTTGACATCATCAACTGGTTTAAATTTTTTTGTCTTCACCATTGGAGTTTTTGAATTGGCAATCAATTTCAAATGCCCACATCTTGCTTATTTTTAATCCTTTTTTCAAGAAATTCTTTTATTTGGGCTAGAATTTCATGAAGTTTCTAGTGGTAGAATTAGATTTGCATTTTGGTGGCTAGATTGATCAAAATTTATAGATTTTCATGACTATACCTATCTAATCCTTCATTCTGTAACTTTCAAAGCTTGGTTTGGGCACATACGGAGTCAAAATTTTGCAAATAAGATATCATCAAAAAGATGGAGATGAAATCTACGTAGTGGAGGTGGTTTAGATAAATGTTTAATTTATTATACCCAGTTTTTGGTAGGTAGTGATAATTTCTTCATTTGGCCATAACTTTCACTCTGGTGCTCTATTTTTTGAAAATAAGATACCGTTGGAAAGTTGGTAAAGAGTACTATGTAGATATATAGGTCATTTTTTGATATTTTATCTCTGATTCATTTTGTATCGGAAATTGTAATTTCAGCCATTATGAGCCTATTGAAGATTGTAACTTGGAAAAGACATCTATAAATGCATTGAACTATAAAGTGACAACTTGTAATTATCTGGGGGGATTAATTTTTGATCTAGTGAAAAGGGGGGGTCATCTCATGTGGTCTAGTGCACTTTCTTCTTGACTGAATTATCTCTCTTCATTTATGCACTACAATTTTATTTTGTGCATTAAATGGATCAATCAGAAATTCTATTACTCACACCCTATAACTACTATGAGTGGAAGTCTAAAATGACAATTTATCTTAAGAAGTTGGGGTTATATAGAATACCAATGGGTGTTGAAACTGAACCAACACTGCTTGTGAAATAGCTTAAATGGTTCAACAAGTGTGATGAAGCATATGGTAATTTATGCATGGTCAGATCTCCAGATCTTCTCTTTCATGTTGAATCTGCTACAACTCCTAATAATGTGTGGACAACATTAGAAGGTTTATTCGGTAAGTAAGATGAATTAAGAGGGCATCCATTCAAGAATGAATTGATAGGGTTAAACCCTTGTAAAATTTGATATAATTCAATACTTCTTCACAAAGTTGAAGACTTTAAGATTTTATTTAAAAGCATGTGGAATTGAGAATAAAAATTCACAACTAATTCTTAGCATTCTTTCAAAACTTGGTCCCACTTATTGAGTGTTTGCTTCTACTTTTGATGCAAAAAAAAGTGCCTTAGGAACCAACTATACAATGCATTCTCTTGATGAGTTGGAAAATGAACTCATGAAGGAACAAGACAAGTTGATTCATATGGGCACAATTAATCTCTCCAAGTCTCATGCCTTGGCTATAAATTTGACGCAAGGCAGGGAGCAAGAGGGGGGAAAGGATGGTGCACCCTACTGATCCAAGCCTGCAACAACCACCTAACGTAAGGTAGGGAGTGAGAGGGGCCAAAGGATGGTGCACCCTAATGATCCAAGCTTGCAACACACATGCAGAAGCAACAAACAACAAGAGTGAGAGGGAGAATGCCAGATCCTTCATATATTATCATCAATAGGAATCATAAATGTTGGGCTGTAAGGCCTTCCCGGTTATGGCCTGATATTACAATGAATCTAAGAAGTCCTCAAACATGCAAGGATATATTACAAGTCTTCAAATATAATGTCTACTATCTTTTATCCCCAAAAACTGCCCCTAAACTACAACCAAACATCTACATTTATACAAGAAGCTACCGAGTTGAGTCGATCTTTAGATCCACAATCAATAGAAGTAACAGTCAAATATGGGACCACACGCTTCCCAACAATGGATACCAACATTAATTCTATGATCCAATATAAATGCACAAGTCAGCCACAACAAGAAACAAAACTAGACCCATCGGTAAGCAAGATGACCGAGCAGCAGACAAGCAATGCCAAGTGCCAGAGAAATAACTGACCACCCAGGAGAGAACTGATCACACTTGGTAACCAAAGGAAACTGACCAACTACCGACCAACTCAGTCAAAGAAGAAACTGAGAAACACAGACAAAACTTCAAATTCTAATTGGTGACACAGGATTGCCAAGGACCTGAGATGCTCCTGCATCAGACACCTGGGGTTATTTTGAAATGATTCTCTAAATCATTTGGTATGCCTGGTCTGAAATGCATCCAACTCAAACTATGAAATCCATGAATTGTCTTACATTGGTCTATTCTTCCACTTAACCAAATATTCCATATACTATTTTCCTCTTGTGCTTTTGCCAACTCTTTCCTTCAAAATATGTTCGACTTCATCATTTTGCTTCTTAGGATATTATGTCGGTACTGTGACTTCTTCATCAGGTTCATAATACTCATACAAATCAGTAATGTTAAAAATAGGTGATATGTCCATGTCATCAGGTAACTCAATCTCATATGCATTTCCACTGTCAAATTTTCTCAAAATCTTGCAAGGTCCAAATTTCTTCATCTTCAACTTCTCATATGTTCCAATAGGAAATCGGTCTTTCTTCAAATGAACCATCACTTCATCACCAATATCAAAAGTTTTATGTCTTCTTGATCTATCAGCTCTGTCTTTGTATTTATGATTACTATCTTCTAGCTTCAGCTTCACATCTTCATGCAATGTTTTCATGTACTCAGCAAACTTTACTCCTTCAACACTTTTCTTATTCTCATCAGCAATGTCTCTCAAATCAGATATTCCTCTCGATTGTGTGCCATTAACAATCTCAAATGGAATCTTTCCAGTACTCCTATTCATTGAATTATTGTATGCAAACTCTGCTTGTGCCAACACAGAATCCCAATTACTCAATGTGTCTCCAACTAAACATCTCAATAGATTTCCCAAACTTCTGTTCACAACTTAAGTCTATCCATCAGTTTGTGGGTGAAATGTAGAACTATATTTCAACTCAGTACCAAATTTCTTCCAAAGTGTTTTCCAAAAATATCCAACAAATTTACTGTCTCGGTCAGAGATAATACTCCTTGGTAATCCATGCAATCTGACAATTTCCTTAAAGAAAAGATCTGCTACATGTACTACATCTGATGTCTTTCTACAAGGTATAAAATGTGCCATCTTAGAAAATCTATCCACAATAACAAATATTGAATCATTACCTCTTACTGTCTTTGGTAAGCCAAGAACAAAGTCCATACTGATATCAATCCAAGGTTTCTCAGAAACAACAATCGATGTATACAATCCAGTATTCTGACTTACTCCTTTTGCAACTTGACAAATTCCACAACTTTTCACAAATTTCTAAACATCTCTATACAACTGTGGCCAAAAGTACTTCTCCTTAAGCAAATTCCATGTTTTATCAATGCCAAAATGTCTATCCAAACCACTACTATGCTTTTCTTTTATCAAAGTAGATATCATCACTCCTCTTAGTATACACAACTGAATACCTTTAAACAACATACATTCCTGAATAAAATATTCATCCCATTTAGTATCTTGTTGATCTTGAATAGGTGCTCTGCACTTTCTCCATGGCTCAGAAAAATCAGGGTCATTTTCATACAAACCTCTCATCTCATCAAAACCAAGAACTTCAATTTTCATCTCGGTCATCAAAGATCTTCTTCTACTAAATGCATCAGCAACTTGATTAGTGACTCCACTCTTATGCTTTATCACAAATGTATAACTCTGTAAATACTCAACCCATTTCATATGTCTCTGATTCAACTTATTCTGACTACCCAAATATTGTAAAGCCTTATGATCAGTATACAACACAAATTCACTTGGTATCAAATAATGTCTCCATTTCTTCAGTGCTTGAACAATAGCATAAAATTCTTGATCATACACAAAATATTTCCTTCTAGCATCATTCAATTTTTCATTAAAGAAAGAAACAGGCTTACCTTCTTGACTCAACACAGCTCCAATTGCACTTCCACTTGCATCACATTCTACTTGAAATACCTTACTGAAATCAGGTAAAGAAAAAATAGGTAATTCAACAACCTTCTGCTTCAGGGTCTCAAAACTTCTATCAGCTCCATGTGTCCACTTGAATTCTCTTTTGTCTCCTCTCATAGTCTCGGTCATAGCATTACAAATTGAGCTGAAATTCCTTATAAACTTTTGGTAAAAACTTGCCAAACCATGAAATGATCCTACCTCACTAGCATTCACAGGTGTAGGCCAATTCAGAATAGCTTCAACCTTTTCAGGATCCATCTTCAAACCATCAACTGAAATAAAAAATCCCAAATACACAATCTCTTCTTTCATGAATGAACACTTTTTTAGATTTATCAGCAACTTTTCCTCTTTTCATCTTTGCAAAACTTCTCTACCATGCAACAAATGTTCTTCTTTGGTCTTACTGAATATTAGAATATCATCAAAATATACAATCACAAATTTACCCAAGAATTTCTTCAAAACTTCATTCATCAACTTCATTAAAGTACTTGGTGCATTAGTTAAACCAAAAGGCATAACCAACCACTCATACAAACTTCCTTTGTCTTGAAAGTAGTCTTCCATTCATCACCTTCTCTGATTTTGATCTAATGATACCCACTTTTCAAATCAATCTTTGTGGAATACTTCACTCCAGTCAAACTATCCATGATGTCATCCATTCTCGGTATAGGAAACCTATACTTCATTGTTATCTTATTGATTGCTCTAGAATCAATACACCTTCTCCATTATCCATTCTTCTTTAGTGCCAATAAAGTAGGTACTGCACAAGGACTCAAACTCTCTCTGATCAAACCTTTCTCCAGTGACTCTTGAATCTATCGGTTCAATTCTTGATTCTTGGTAGGTGTCAACTGATGAGGTGCCTTATGAGGCAATGTCGAGTGCCAGAGAAATAACTGACCATCGAGGAGAGAACCGACCACACTCAGTAACCAAAGGAAACTGACCAACTACCGACCAAATCGGTCAAAGAAGAAACTGAGAAACATAGACAAAACCTCAAATTCTTTTTGGTGACAAAGGATTGCCAAGGACCCGAGATGCTCCTACATCAAAATCAGAGCACAAGAGAACAAAGAGGGTGTTCTAAGCAAGAGAAGAAACAAAAGTACTAATGAGAAAATAAGCAAGAAAATAAAGTGGTTGCCCCAAGAGCAACAAATGAGGCATCTTATTCAAAAGGCGATAAGACAAAAGAAGGAGAAAACAATATGCTCCTATCGTAAGAAACTTGGCCATGATGAACTCAAGTGTCTGAAGAAGCAAATTGATCACTTGTCTCATCTTCTTGAAAAGACTAATATTAAGGTGCCTGATTCTATCAAGTCAAGTTCATCTCAAGATTCTTCAAAGGATACAAGTAAAGGGAAAGGAAAGGGTAAGGCCCTAGTTGCTATTGCCTCACAAACATATTCATGGATTATTGATTTGGGTGATTCACACCACATGGCTTCACCAAAAGTAATTTTTTCCTCCTTGGATTCATGTTCTATGCCATCCATTCTTTTGGGTGATGACACTCCTGTTGAAGTGCATGGGAGAGGTTAATTGACATGATTGAATTTATATTTCATGATGTCCTTTGTGTTCCATATTTGTCAACTAATCTCCTATCTGTCTATCAAATAACTCACACAGGATCTAGAAAGCAGGTTGAGTTTACTCCACACACAATGGTCATTAGTGAGATGAACAATAGGTCTACAATTGTAGTGGGAAAGGTAGATCATCAATCTAGATTGTATCACTTCTCTCACTTTATTCATGATTCGCCTTCACTTGCATTACTGACTCACTCAGATGAGGTGGGTCATTTGTGGCATCAATGATTTGGCCACTTGAACTACCGCTACTTGCAAGAGATCACGTTGTGTGATATGGTTACAATATTGCCTTCTATTCAATTTTCTAATAGAGTATGTCAAGGATGCATTCTTCACAAGCATCCTAAGGAAAATTTTGAAAAATTCAAAGCATGGAGAGCCACACAACTTTTGGAGCTAGTACATAGTGATTTTCTAGGACCATTTCCACATCCTTCTTTTAGAAAATCTAAATATGTTTTAACATTCATCGATGATCTTTCTCGGTATACTTTTTTATATTTTCTCAAACAAAAGTTTGGAGCCTTTGAGTATTTTCAATTTTTCAATGACTCAAATCTTTTGAGAAAAATAAATAGGGAAATCGATCAAGGTTTTGCACATAGATAATGGGGGGAATATGTCAATCAAAGGTTTGAGTAGTTTTGTATCTTAAAAGGAATTGATCTTCATCACATAGTTCCCTACACTCCACAACAAAATGGAGTTGCAGAAAGAAAGAATTGGTCCTTAAAGGAAATGGCCAACTCTATGATCCACTCCAAATAAATGGCACCTCAATATTGAGCAGAGTCCATCAACTGTGCATATTACATTTAGAATTGGGTTCCTCAAAGAACTATGAAGGGGATCACTCCTTTTCAAGATTGGACCATTTGGAAACCTACAATCAAACACATTTGAGCATTTGGGTCTCCTACATGGGCCCATATTCCAATAGAGAAACACAAGGTTATGGATCCTCAGAGTAGGCCTTATGTATTTGTTGGGTATCCAGATGGTGTCAAAGGCTACAAGATTCTCCATCCCACCACACATTATCTTTTCATCGAGATGAGTGTTCATTTTGAGGAAGATACTTCCAGTTCCTCTTCTATCACTTCTCCAGCATTCATTCCTATGGAGACATTGTGATTGCATTATGATAGTTCTTCCAAGGATTTCAATCCTCCTGATCTAGATGAGAAGTATTCTTCTTCCACTTCAGATGGTGATGAAAAGGATCCATCTTTGTCCTCCCTTAATCATCATTCAGAGGATGATGATTCTCCTCCAGATTCTCCACATGATATAATTACTGGGCCTTGTTGGGCTCATCAGACATTGGAATCAGTAGGCGATTGGGTTGGTAATCCTTTAGATGAGAGAAGAACAAGGTCATAGTTTGAACAATCTTCACATCTCTTCATTTCTACATCTTTCGATCCACAATCCTTCCGAGAAGCTTCGGGTATTCTCGAGTGGGATTCTACTATGCAAGATGAGTTCGGTTACTTAGAAAAGGAATAGCACTTGGGATTTAGTCCCTCTTCCTAAAGGAAGAAAACTTGTTTGGTGCAAGTGGATCTATCAGAAAAAATTTTCTACAGATGGGTCAGTTGATAAGCATAAGGCTTGCCTGGTCACAAAAGGATTCTCCCAAGTTCCTAGTATTGATTAGTTTGAGACCTTTGTACTAGTTGCTAAGATGAATTCCATCTGACTTGTCCTTGCCATTGTTGCATCCCATCACTGGGAATTTCATCAGATGGACGTGAAAAGTTATTTTCTTCATAGTGATCTTCAAGAGGAACTATATATGGAGCATCCATGAGAGTTTGTCTAGGATCCTTCACTTGTCTGTCGCCTTTAAAAGTCACTCTATGGCCTTAAACATGCTCCACAAGCTTGGTATGCCAAGATGGACTCCTTTCTTCTATCAATCGAGTTCACTTGGTATCATTTTGATCCAAACATCTACATTTTGTAGTAGTATGATACTCTCACTTTTCTTGTCCTCTATGTTGATGACTTGTTGATCACAGGGAGTCACTCATCCCACATCATGACAATCAAAACTGTCCTTAATGATTGGTTCTTGATATTTGAATTAGGCTTTCTCCACTACTTCTTAGGGATTGAGATTACTCAGTCACCTTCTACTATATTCATTGGACAACCTAAGTATGCTCTTCATATGCTCTCCAAATTTCACATAGATGAATGTAAGTATGCACCAACTCCATTTCTGTCATGGGTCAAACTTGAGGCTTCTTGTTCTTCACCCTTGGTCGATGCTACCTTGTATTGTTAATTGGTTGGTGGCCTCATATGTTTGACTCATATAAGGCCTGATATCTCATATGTTGTGGCCATGGTCTCTTAGTTTATGAAAGAGCAACATGAGTTGCATTGGAAAGAAACTAAGTGGATTATTCATTATATCCAGGGTACTCACAGTTATGGCATTCATTATGCAGTAGGTGTGGATATTAACTTGGTAGGATATATAGATTTAGACTGGATAAGAGACTCTCAAGATTCCAAGTCTACTTCAGGGTATTTACTTCTCTCTTGGTTCAATTCTAGTTTCTTGGTCGAAGAAGTAGTCTACTATTTCTCTTTCATCCACTGAGGTTGAGTATCACAGAGTAGTTAATGCAGCTACTGAGTCCATTTGGCTTCAGAACATCCTCACTAATTTTGGAATTCCAAAATCCAATAGTCATCTTTTATGATAATCAAAGTGCCATTCAGATTTATTACAATCTGATCCATCACCAGCTAACAAAGCACATTGAGATTCACATGCACTACATTTGGGAGTTGATTCATGAGCAGGTCCTTAACCTTCAGTACTATCAAATATCTAATCAGACTGCATATATATTCACCAAAACCTTCACTAAGAGAAAGTTCATTCACTTATGTGCTTTTCTTGGGGTGCAACAGGTGTCTCCTTCTACTAGAGCTTTTTAGCTTCTTATTTACTCTCTTTTGGAGATGAGTTTTCTCCCACTTTGTTTTTCTCCTTTTCTTTGATTATGAGAGGATGCTTTTAAGTTGGACATGGGTACCTAACATGGTTTTTTTACTAGGACCCATAAGCTATGTATTGCATTGTTGTACTCCCTAAGTTGCACTTAAGGGGGGGTGCTAGAGTAAATGGTTCTTTTCCATTTCACTCTTGACTTAAGTTTACTTAGGTGAACTTATTTATTAGGAGAAATTATTTATTTTGGATATTATTATTAGGAGGATATTGTTGGGTCCTACTTTAAATCCAACTAATCCTAAGATGTGGTTGAGTCCAATTACTCCTACTACTTTATTTAGTAGTTAGTTGACTCCAACTACCCCTAAGATATGGTTGATTTCAATTACTCCAACTACTTTATTTAGTATTTGGTTGAATCCAACTACTCTTATAGAGAGAATGTGGTTGAAGGTTGAGACACTTGTCTCAACCACGTCCATGCCTCCTACTAGCTCTTGCTTATATAAATAGGTTAGCTTTCATGTATTTGATATATTGGATATATATTGTATATTCTAGGATAACATAATAGATATTTCCATTGATTTTGTTATTCCTCTGAGCATATACATCAGGATTGTCTAACAATGTTATTCTACTTATTTTATTTCTAGTTTTGATCTAACACTTTCAATTAGATTTTGGTTATTTTTGTTTATTAGTAGATTATAACACTAACAAGGGTGATTAATTTTTGGGATAGTACATTTAGCCCCAACTTTAGCAGGAGTATGATTCCACCTCACGCTCATAGTAAATTAGAAGAAAGAAAGATGAAGATCATGGGCAAGTTGCAAGGAGACAAGACATCACTAAGTTTAAGGACATAAGCCCCCAAACCAAGGATCTTAGCTCGTACATCCATATACAAGGATATAGAAAGTAAAAAAAATGCCTAGAACTTAATAAGATTCCAAGTCAACTAGTTGAAGAGAACTTTCTAGAGAAAATGTCTCAATCACTATCATCATTCTCAGAAAGATATTGCAAGAGCACACATGGTCACCTGAAAAGAGAAAGAGTGTACATAAAGGATAAGATAAGACTCCATGGTCCAATAAAATATAAAAGTGTGTTATGTTATGGCACCATGGAGGAGAGATCAATATAATCATGAATGACACGGGCTAAGAAAATTATCTTGCACTAGGTGATCCATGAGAAATAGAGAGTGTATGAGATTACCTCTCCCAATAAGATTGTTTATCTTACTATGAACCATACCAAGAAAGCACTATAAAATATGGCATTGAAAGGTCTAGAAAGCTATGTTCTGCTAGTTCATTCCATCAATGATCTATCCTTAAGGAAAGTGTATCCAATAAGGGATATAAAAGGAACAATCTATCCTAAGGGAATGTAAGCTTCCTTAGGCATCAAAAGGGAAAGAAGGAGATGTCCTTAAGGAAAGTGTATCCAATAAGGGATCAAAAAGGAACAATTTGTCCTAAGGGAAAGGTAAGATTCCTTAGGGATTGAAAAGAGGAGGATCTATCCTTAATGAGAGTGTATCCAATAAGGTATTCAAAAGGTAGTTAGTCAAAGGACCAAGTGTCGATGGTCTAGTGAATTGTGTTACACTATTCAACTCATGAAAAAGGATAGATCAACTGGTCTAGCAAATTGTGTTATGCTAGTCAATCCAATCCTGAAAATGTGAAAAGGGGAGAGTACTTGGCCCTAGAAAATTATGTTATGCTAGTTTACTCTCTCTTTCATGATAAAAATATACACAATAATGAGGGTATATATTCCCCCCCTTAATATGGAAAATAAGTACTATTTTTGTCATCTTAAGGAAAAGAAGAACAAGGATAAATCACTTTTAACACTAAGATAGTATAAAGAAGCAACACCCAATCCAAACCAAAGAGGTCACAACTCTGATGAGGTCATGGAAGGGACAAATGCAAAGAGATTCCATGCAAGAAATGTAAAAGGGATCCTTAGTGATAAGATAGCATAAAAGTTTCAACATCTAATTCTAAGATGTGTTGCACTTGCAAATCTTAGAAATGTGTGTGTGGGTGGATATATAGGGGTTTGACTTGGTCAACCCCCCATTTTGGTGATTCCAACCTCCACAAATAGCTAATATAATAGAAACAAAAGTGTGTAGTTCTCATGAATCTAGAGTATGTCTAAATTTTTATGAGATGACGTGCGTAAATGCAATGTAAAGATCTACCCTAGTGTGATAGAGAAAACCCTATATGAAAATATAATCAATGTGTGATTGAAAGCATGTAACAAGTATGGATCTAAAGCACAAAAATGTAGATATAAATATAACAAGAAATCATACCCAATCCTATGAGGAAGAGTACAAGCCAAACATCAATCAGTGATCTCCTAGTCATCATCACAATCCTTTTGAAGTTTGATCTTGATGTTGAAAATGTTTGGAATGCTTAAATGCTTAATAGAAGATTGATATAACCTTAATACACTATTCCTAACTTCATGGTATGTCTTCAAATTGGGGATCCAAACTTGCAATTGCTTTCATCCTTTCAAAATAAAGTGTTAAGCTTGCTTTTATACCAAACTAGGAGATATAATTCAGAGAGTAGATTGTAAATCCTAATCCTCCACTAAATCATCAAGACAAGGACCCAATTTAAATTTGGGTTCAAAACTTGGGGTACAAAACATTTGAAATGTTTTGTTCCACCCATTTTAGGCCCAAATAAATATTGTGGGTCCCAAGAAACCAGGGGATACGAGATTAGAATCGACAACTATTTTTGAGGTTGGAACTAAATAGCAAGGCTGCAAATGGTAACATAGGGCCTAGGAGATGAAATAAATTATTGTATTGAAGAAGAAATAGAGGGGCACACTTGGAAATAAGGGACCTAAATTTTAAACAATATTGAATGGATAAAGGACCCATATTTGAATTTAGGTGTTCATTAAGTACAATTATGAAGTCCTATTATGCAAGCTATACTGAGAACATAGTAAGATAGGTGCTAAACTAACATAGTCATGGCAGGAATTTCCCCAATGGATATGGTCCAAACCATGCAACCCAAGTCACACATTGTAAACTAATAACACCAAACACAAGAATAGATAAATAAAATGCTATAACAAATCTTCACATTATCACATAATCAAAGATTTACATCACATTGGCCAACAACATGAAATTTACATTATTTTGGCATACATGTTTGATTACAACGCAAATCCAAATCCACCCTGGATGCTACCTTTAAAATATTAACTACTGAGAGATTCCTACTACTGCCCCTAAAAAGATCAAATGCTTGGATATATATAGCCTTCACAACACATATGTCTGCTAGATCTATCACATTTTCCAAGAACAATAAAATGTAATACATAAATATACGTTAGGACCTAAATCAAAAGGGTCTTGATGCCAAGATGTTGAATTTATGTATGATCCAAGATAGATGTTAGAGAAATATCTAGGAACATCATGATATGAGCCATAGAGCTTCACCGATCAAGAAATTTGTTTTTGAGATTGAAAAACTCAATTGGCTGTTAGAACATGAAGAGAACATAAAACTAACCATGAATCCAAAATATATCCATCCTGAAGTATCCAAATAAGGTGAAAACCTAGACATAAGTCAAACATGATGTCTAGAACATACACTAAGGTCTATGATAATAGATGATCCAAATACAAGGAATGCCATTAAAAAACCCAAAAACTAGAAAATATGAACAAAAATAAAAAGGAAATATTTTCAGGTGATGCAAGATTGCCAACAACCCAATGATGCTCCTCCATCATACACCCCCCTAGTAAGAAGAACATGTACCATATGAGGAACTTATGAATATTTGACATGGTTTCAAACATAAATCTCATGCTCATTCTTGATTAAAATATCCTCTTTATCTGCAACTTTCCTCAACTCTTCTCCATCCTTTGTTAGATCCACCTGTTTATTCTACTCTACACTATGTGTCACATCTGTATAAGATAGTAATAGACTTTTACAACCACCCCTTCTCTTATGTTCATCTAATTTACTTCTTATATAAGACTCCATTATATCAACAATAAAGGTCTTTTGCTTCTCAACTTTATTTGCCTTGCAATCAGGTTTCATGTTGAGTTAAGATCTTCCTATAAGATCCTTCCTTATATCCATACCAACCTCTAGCATAGCCTCTTAATTATGTTGTCTAATAATGAACCTCTTCACAATGCTCAAATTTATGATACTCTTCTCCTCTTCCTTCAAGTAAACTAATGTAAATCATTGCCCATCCTTCTCTACTATGATCAAGTTCTTCCTACAATCATAGATAGCTCCCCTATCAAATCACCAAGGTCTACCCAATACAACATGACAAGAATTCATAGAAACCACATCACACAGCACTTCATCCTTGAAAGGACTAATGTTTAAGTTAACCAAACATTTCTCCTTTACATCCACCATGTGGTCATCTTGAAACCAACTTATCCTATAAGGACTCGGATGTCTCACACTCTTTAAGCCAAGCTTCTATACCATCTCTTCTTATACCAAATTATTAGTACTACCACTATCCATAATAACCTTACAACACTTACCTCCTAATTTGCATACAGTCCTAAACAAGTTTCTACTTTGAGAAGGTTTGACTTCCTTCTTGCTATGTCTCATCAAAACTCTTCTAAACATAAGAGATTCTCCCATATTTGGTTCCAATAAATTATCCTCAAGTACCTTTGTCATGTGCTCCCCATGCACCACAAGGTTCTTCTTGTCCATGTTTTTCTCAGGACACTCAAAATCTCTATGTCCATTCTCACCACACTTGAACAAGTACCTTTGAATTCCCTAATACTATTCCCTCTTCTAGGTGTCCTCTAGTAAGATTCTCTATTCCACTTAGGTTTTGTCTAATCTTCAAGGATCTTCTTCTTCTTTCCATTACTACTCACTTGCCTCTCCCTTCCTCTAGGGTTAATATTTTTTCTCCTCTTTACATTATGTTCTTCTTTCAATGCATACTAATAAGCATCCTCCACTATATTAATCCTCAACATACTCATCTCATCTTGAATATTAATCCTTAATCCATTAATATACCTATCCACCTTTTCCCTAGACATCTCTTGGTGTACAGATCTGATTGTCATTTTGTAAAACTCCTCAGTATATTCTTCTACACTCATGTCTTTCTATTTAAAATTCTATAACCTCTTGAATAATTATAATTCATAATCCTTTGGGATAAATTTAGCCTTCAATCTAGCAACCATTTGCCTCCACCTAGTGATCTTCATTTCACCATTTTCTTCTCTATATTTTTGCAACTATTTCCACCATAAGACAACATGAACCTTCAATTGAGTTTGTTCTAACCTAACCCTATGTGGATCTTTGAAATCTTCAAGATCAAAGTAATGTTCTAAATCTCCAATCCAATCTATCAAATTCTCAAGATGTAATGAACCAAATAAATTTTAAATATCCATTCTATGACTTTTACCTACTTGTGCCATATCTCTCAAAAATATTTCCTCCTCTATAGGTACCTTAGTATTTACAGTCTCAATATCTTCAAAATATTCCTCACATTCCTCCTCACTCTAAGGATTCCTTCGCAATCTATTCAATGAATTATGAATCTCAGTCCTTATCTCATTCTTGAAGTCCTCCATTATTTTCTCTAGCATTCTAGGGTTCATTATTCTTGGTGGAATCTCTCCCAATCCTCAAGTGCAATTGCCTCAACTTCAGAGATCTAGCTTCAAGGTTTTGATTGCCTCTCACTGATAAATCTATTGAACACACTTGCAGCCTGCCTCCAACTCGATGATATGTTCACCCTCAGGATGCCTTCATCAACTCAATCAAGGTCCTCAACTAACAAGAACTCCTATGTGATCCCCTTGCACAAGTGCTCTGCAATTGTAGGCTAGATCCAAAATTGGCCACCCCAAAACAAACTTAACTAGGGCTTCACAAGCTCAGGAACTCAAATCGCTAGCACAAGAACATCAACCTTTCTCTGATACCATTTTACATAGTCAAGTAGGAGTTTTCCCAATGTAGATGGTCTAAACCATGTAGCCCAAGTCACACAGTGGAAACCAAAAACACTAGACATGTGAATAGATAAACAAAATCCTACAATAGATCTTTGCATTATCACAAAATCAAATATTTACATCACATTTTCCTGCAACATGCAATTTACATTCTTTTGGTATACATGCTTGATTACAATGCAAATCTAGATCCATCTTGGATGCTACCTCTAAAATACCAGCTATAGAGAGCTACCTACTATCACCCCTAAACAAATATCAAATTCCTCAATATATACAGCCTTCATAACACATATGTTAGCCAAATCTACCACTTTTTCCAATAACAAGAAAACATAATACAAAAATATAGGTCAAGACCCAAACCATAAGCATCTCAATGCCAAGATGTTGAAATGATGTTCATTCCAAGATAGACTTTGACCAAAGATATAGGAACATTGTGATATGAGACACAAAGCTTCATCCATCAGGAAATTGCTTCACAAGATTAGAAAGCTCAACTAACCATTAGAACATGAAGAATACATAAAACTGACCATGAATCTAGAATATCTCCACCATGAAGTATCCAAATGAGGTGTGAATCTAGACATAAGTCAAATATGATGTCCAAAACATTCCCTAAGGTCCATGACAACAAATGATCCAAATCCAAGGAATACCACTAAAAAAGCATAGAAACTAAAAAAATAGGAACAAAAATTGAAAGGAAATATTTTTGGATGATGCAATATTGCTAACAACCAAGGATGCTCCTACATCATAAAAAAATTATGAAATTGTACACCACTTAGGTTCTTATAATTTACAATAACACATTTAGCCTGCACTTTAGTGGTATACGACAGTGCATGCATATGCAAGATAAAGTACAAAAATAGTAAATAAAAAAGGATATTTCAAAGTTGTCAAATAGAAGCACCCACAATGAAATACTTGCAACAAAATGTTAGGAACTGCATTCTTCAAAACTACTTTGTTAGTTGAAAACCATAAACCACCTAGGGATTAATAAAAGAATTATGAAATCTATGGGTAACTATATGCCCCCTATTTTGATTTGCTAATTAGGAAGGTGAAACAAGGTATTATGTTTACCACAATGAATTGTGAACATAATTTTCTTGGAAGATGCTATCAAAAGGTTTCAAAATAAAATTTAAACATTCTATATAGCATTTGGATAGATAAGGAGCTAAATCTCAATCTTATTGCCATTAATGGTGTGTGAAGCATAGATCTCTAGCTCAAGATATGAGTGAAAAAGTGAAGCATACATTAAGTAAAAAGAAGACTCCATGATCTAACCCACTAATAAATCTATGAGATCATGGAAGGAAGAGAGAGACCATGAATCCAATAGGGTAGAAATTTGTGTTACCCTAGGTGATTCACAAAAAAATAAAGTTAGGAGAAGAGTACAAAAGGATAACAAGCTATGTTATGCTAGTTATGCTCACCCCAAAGAGAGAGAGAAGGAAAATTAATGGTTTAACAAGTTGTTTTATTCTAATCAATTCTACCTTAAAAAAATTGCGCACAAGGTTGGCTTGTAAAATTTTTCTCTCAGGGGTGGTTTGAAAAGTTTGTGCACACATGGGTGCTTACAAGATCAGTCTTGAAAAAATAATTGTCTCCATGTGGATTGATAAAAATGATCAGTCCTAAGGATAACATTGTCTCCTTAGGGACCAATAAGGACAATCAGTCCAAAGGAGAGCATTGTCTCCTTAGGGAAAAATAAGGATGATCAGTCTTAAATAAAGCATTTCCACCTTAGGGATCAATAATGTTTCATAATGTATAAGGAGTCCAAATATATTTACCCCCTCCTTATGAGAAAAGAGAACATGGATACTTACTTCCAACAACAAGGAGATATCCTTAAAATAATAATATATATTATAACCTTAGCAAAGAGTGAAACTCCTTATTAACCAAGGAATAGATAATCATGAAAGGATGTTCACAAGTGGGAAGAGACCCTTGTATGCTATAACCTTAGAAAAGATTGAAACTCCTTATTAACCAAGGAATATATAATTGTGAAAGGATGTTTACAAGTGGGAAGAGACCCTTGAAAGGAAGAGATCTTAGTTACAAGACATCTACCTTCAAGAGGATTTCTTGAAAAAAGATAACATCTTCAAGACAAAGAGGGGGAGGAGAACAAGAATACACCCTTTTAGCCCCCCATTGCTAGGTGAAAAGGGGATTATTGGTGAATGATAACACACTTGAAGCTTCTAAGTAAGGATATTTGTTTAAGATAGACATGTTCTTGCAAGAAAGGAAAAGGTTGTAAACTCTAGATGTAAATCTCCTAAAAAAGAGAAGATCCTTGTATAAACAAATAATCTTTGTACAAGAGGGAATATCATGTGAAAAACCCATACCACATAAATAAGAAAAAATTGATCCTTATAAAGGAACACGAGACTGAGAAATGAAAGCTTTCCCCCTAAGGGTGAAGGAAAGGGAAAACATAATTTATTATATACCTTAAACAATAAATCTTTTATAATAGATATGTGCTTTCAAGAAATAATAAGTTTGTAACTTGGGATGTAAATATCCTAAAAAAGAGAAGATCCTCACATAAAGAAATAAATTCATGCAAGAAAGGATATCATGTTATAAAAGAAACAAGTCAACAAAGGGATATTGGATATTTTTGAAAGGAAGAGAAAATGAGGAAGGATGATCAAGTCTACGCACCTTCTTTATTGCTAGGTAAGGGAATACTTGGCAAAGGGTCACACATTATGTATCCCAAGTGAACATGTCATTTAAGATAGGCATGCACTTTAAAGAAAAGAAAAGGTTGTAAAATCAAGATGTAAATCTCCTAAAAAAGAGAAGATCCTTTTGTAAACAAACAATTATATGCAAGAAAGGACATCGTGTTATAAAAGTGACAACTCAAGGGAGTAAATGGGTCCTTGGAATAGGAAAGTGAAATAATACCATTTCCCCCCAATTGTGGAGATAAGGAATAAGGAAGACTATTATGTTTCTCACAAAGTATGATCGCACCTAAAATTGCACCACCATAAATGAAAATGAACCCCAAAGGATAAGCTAAAAATGTCACATAGTGATGAACAACATAATAGGAACTTAGATGTTATTTAGTAGTCATGAAAACGGTGTACTTCATTGTTGCATGTCATTTTAATCATACCACTATCAATGTATTCTTGAATTTTACACTTCAAACCATAACATTCATTAGTCTTATGGCCAAAAACTTGATGATACATACAAATGAAAGAATTGTATTGCTTGTGTTTGCTATATTTTTGTTTATTTCTTAAAGGGAGAGTAATTAAGTTAGCATTGAAAATCTCAAAGAAAATATTATCTTGTTGTGATGAGAAATTAGGAAAAGAGTTTATATATTGATTGGACAAATGAGAAGGTTGTAAACCTAGTGTTTTGTTGGAAAATTTTGATGTAGATTTCTCAAGTGTTTCAATTCTTTGTTGTAGACATCTTATACCATGTCCATCATCAAGGTATGTAATATTAAAAATATAAGGGTCTCTTTTAGGTGGAAATGGATTGAAATTTAAAGAGACTCAATCAATATACACACGTGTTAGAACAAGGTGTTTGGTTCTCAAAATCAAGGATTTTATTTTTACTATGGAAGGTGGGTGCAAAGTCTAAAATTCCCCAATCATCATCTTAGAGATTTGATGGTGTTCTTGTTTTTATTAGAGAAATAATTGAAGAAATAGGATGGGATTGATTAGTGTTGACTTTATTAGGATCATTGTGTGCTAAGGTTGAATTTATATAAGGGAGTACATCGAGGATATTATTTGTTGGTCAATTTTCATGTTTCAATGCAATATGTTGTTGAAAATGACCTAGTTGAAGAAATAGGGTTTATTAATTTGCTAAGGGTTCTAAATTTGTTTTGTTTAAATTAGAAAACCCTACCTTATTCTATTTTTGTGTTACTTTTTGATTAACTTAAGCCACTTAAGTCATGTCTCTTAAGTTATCGGGTAGGGCCAAGTTCTTTTAAAGTTGTTAAACCTAGTGGTCCCTTTTTAATATTTCCCTCGGTCTATAGTTCCCAATGGAATTAATTTTTTCTAAGTCATAACATGTGTTAAATTGTGTCTGATCCCTTTTAGATCTAACGCTTGTCGTGATCCCTCTTAAAGAAGTTGTAAGGTCTTTATTCTTCACGACATTGTGACAGTGTGACACTTGGCAGATGGTGGACCTAGGGCAGAGCTCAAGTCAAATGATAAGTATCAATTAGATCAAGGTCGATCTAATGGCTGGCAGATTACCACTATGAAAAGTTGCAAGGAATTTATCCTTCACGACATTGCGAACTTGTGACATGTGTCCCTAGTGACATCACATCACAATTGTGAATAAAGTTGAATCAATGGTTAGATTGAAGTTATTCTGATGGTTATCGCAAGCCCATGATCAAAAGATGCAAGACCTTTTATCATTGTGGCTTCACAACAAGGTGCCACATGTTCAAAGATTGAAGAGTTAATGATAGTTAGATCAAAGTTGATCTAACGACTATCGTGAAACTATGATGAGAAGTTAAGAGGTTTTTATTCATTGCGACTTCACAATGATGTGACGTGTGTCATAGGTGATGTCATGTTGCTCGGTCCTTAGGAAAGTTAAAGAAACATCAGATCAAAGAAGATTTGATGGTTGTCATAAGCCCACGATGGGAAGTTGCAAGGTCTTTAGTCATCGCAGCTTCACAATTGAGAAACATGTGGCCAAGACAGAAAAGTAAAGGGTGTTGATGTTTCTTTTCCAGGTGGTTGCCATGTCGTGCTTTCTCATTGGTCGACCTTCCAGGTGGAATTTTTAAGTGGACCCGGTCTTAAATAGTTTGATTTGAGCCATAGGATTCATTTGCATGAAAATTTCATCGACGACCAAAATTCAAAATTTTCAAGAAAGGAATGTTTCGACCATTGGCAACATTTAATTCAATTTCTAAAAACTTATTGCGAAGTGTGCGGAAATTGTAGCTATTGGTTAAATAGCTATTTGATGAGATTGTCTTTTCACAAAGATTTTATCATACACAAAGCAAAATTATTTTCTTGAGTGCAGTGAAAATTAAGAATTTACAGATAGAAGGAGCTTCAAGGGTTTCAAAATTATAGTTGCAGTGAAAAAATAAGTGAGTTCTTTCTGTGAATTTATTATCATGAGGGTTTTGTGTAGATTGTGTGGAATATAATTAAGAACATAAACCCTAGTCATAGATATCATGACACCATAAAGGGATTTCACTAGTAAGATTGAATATAAGGATATGGCATTATATGATGATTTCATGGTGCAATTGGACCACCCCATGAATGATGTGGTTGTTGGAAAGAAATTGATTCCAAGTGCACCAAGGCTGAGGGTTGATGAGGGATCGCATGATAAGAGTAACTGATTGAGGGATGCCCACATGACCTTAAATGGTTTAAACATCATCAAAATTTGGTTCAGTTAGAGAAATTCATATGCTCTGCATTGTAATGCATGGGAGTTGGACATGGGAAAATTAGTTGTTCCAGGGGTGTTTGTGGATGTAGACATGTTGTTGTTGGTAGCAAAGTCCTATGATCCAGTTGCTAGGGTTGTCAGAAGTAAGGTTGGGACACCACTTTTGTCCATTACTATAGAAGAAATTCGGCTAGTCTTCAGATTGAGCACACCCAAAAACTACCATGAGCCAATTAATTTTGACAAGTTGAAAGAAACATATGAGGCTGAAAGGATTTTCATCAGAAGTGGCCCATTGAGGGAAAATTTTGCAGTAATTGGGGGTTTGATGGTTGTAGGACCTAAAACCCCAGAGCCCTTTTTGAAGAAATATTTCAATTCCCATGCCATAGGAGTATACATGTCCCTATATAAGATTTTTAGTCAGGATGAGACTAACCTTATGCCCATCCATTTTATGTTCATGATGGTTCAAATTTTGCATCCTGTAGTAGGAGTCAATTTTGATTTTGCTCCTTACTTAGCTAACTATATTCACAATGGACTAATTGGCATTGAGAAAGCTAAGGTAGATCAGCCCCTTTGGATGGTAATCATTGTTAATGCATATGTTCTTGTTTAAGGGAGAGTCTTTCTTTGAGAAAGAAATGAATTTGGTAAAGTAGAAGGATGGGGAGGAGCTATCAGTGCAACTATGGAGCACAAACTTGTCTTGGGATAGAGTTGATACTAGTTTCATGAGATTTGATAAAGTGTTTGCTTCAGGGCTAAGGTCATTACTCTCACATGAAAATCCCAGAATCCCAAAGGCCCTATTGGATTTTATCAGATCTAAGGAGTTTGCTCCTAAGATGAAAATTGTGCATAATTGGGGAGATATTATCCTATACCCTATCTCCATAGTTTTTAGGATTTATGGTTTCAAGGGCACACCACATATTTTTCCATATCAAGTGCCCCTGAGGATTGGCCTCACAAAAATACTATGCCAGATTAGTTGTCTGTAAGAAAGGGAGTTGACAGGTGTATGCACCCAAAAATGGTCGCCTAGACTTTGGACCCCATTTATTTGATTTATCAACCCTGAATCATTTTTATCAATAATAAATATTTTCAACATTATCAATTTCTTAGTCAAATCTTAATTTTGATCATATATTGAATTTTTATCCTATGGGCTAACCATTTATCCTAAGCCTTTATTTAATTAAAAAGAATTTCCTCCCCTTTTTATTAAATAAAAAGCCCCACCTTTTCTTCTTATCCTAAGTTGCACAAATAAAACACTATTCTTATTTTATAAAAAGAGAAAATCACTTTTTGTCTCATATGGACATAAAGTCAACTCCTATTTTCCTATTGGAGGATACTTGTGCACATGGATTGCTCCTCTTTCAAGCTCCACCATTGATTAAGTCTTTTGCCTCTTAATCTCAATGGTCCATTTCACCTCATTTCTTATAAAAGGAGAGCTCTCTCCCTCATTTTAGGACACTTGTTTTATGCTAATTCTATGCTGCAGGAATTCTTTAGAGCTTTTTGGAGATCATTGTTGCATTGCATCTTAGAGTTCTTCATTTGCTTCATAGTTTAGTTTCCATTCTTGCATAGTAGTTCATGTTTATGCTTTCATAGCTTAGATTTCACTTTCAAGCTTTAGAATAACTCATCTAGCTTAATAGGAAGGGTTGTAACACATTGTTATTTCCATTTCATAGCTTAGTTTGTACTTCCATTTTCATAGCATAGCTTAAACATTTGCATCCTCATTCTTAGCTTGTATTTGCATTGCATTTCCATTTGATTCTTTGGGGATATTGGAACTCTTTCCCTTGTCCCCATTTGAATCTCTCATTGTATGGTTAACTAGCATGGTCACAAGCTCAATAGCTCTAGCTGAGAGCAAATCCATAATCTTGCAACTCCATGCATAAAGAGCTATGGATCGATTTGTGAGGGCTCATTCTTGAGTTTCCTTGCATGTAAGGATTCATAGAAGTGCACTACTTTTGTGTGTACATTTTTGGCGCCCACCATGGGGCAGAGTAGACTAGCTTTGTCCCTTCTTTTTCTTGCATTTTTGTCATTTTTGGTCAATTTTTCGGCAAGTTTTTAGCTTAATTTTTGAATATTTTGCGCTCTCTATTTTTCTGTCTCAGAATATCGCGCGACACTTCTCAGGTATATCACGTGATATACCTCATAATACTAGTGTGATACTTCACATCTCAGAAGAATCATACGCACGTATTGAGGTTTATCACCTGGTGTCGTGTGAAGTATCGTTCGCCTATTGTGAAGTATATCACCCAGACTGAGGTATATTGCTCAGATACAGGAAACTGTGTCGCGTGATACTGGTGAAGTCTAAGGTATATCACCTGATATAGCAGAGAGCTGGATTCTAAATTTTATCAGCTGAACTTGATCACATTTAGCTTGCTGACTTACTTTGATGCATTTAAACAGGGTTAATTTACATTTCTTAGTCTAAATTGATCAGATCTTTACATTGCTTTCACTTAGATTTTGGTTTTCCTAACCCTAGTTGTCTAACAAGTTGTGGTTGTAGGTGCTTTGCTTGAAAGGAAATCGCTATAAATCGCATGTCAAAGAGGGCTACTAACATTTTTGCAGGGCTGCCCAAAGCATAAACAAAAGCAAAAAGAATTTTTTTAAAAGTGTTTGTGATTTATTTCAAGTGTGGCATTTACTAATTGTATTAGGAACTTTAATACCTTGTGAAAGACATTTTGAGGTGGTAGGAGAATTATGCTCTTCACCTTTAGGTGAACCAAAAAATCCTGACCTATCTTAAGGTTTTTGGAAGCAAGGGGGTAATTAAATTTTGCTTGGTGTGTTTGGGAGAAGCTTTTGTGATAGGGGAGTATGCTCTTCACCCTTGTGGTGAACCAAAAACCTTGAACCTCAAAAATCATCCATTCTTCATTTAGTTTAGGATCCTTTAGCGGGCCTACTCTTGTGCAATCAAGAGGAACGACCCAAGTGGGGACAACCTTGTCATCATTTTCCTTGGTGGTGAGTGATTCCAACTCACTATAATCTCAAGGCTATCGAGGATACAAAACCTTGGTAGACATAACACTTGTCTTCACTTGATGTGAGTAACTCATGGGATTGTGACCATGGGGAAAGCATTGAGAAAGAATGCTTAAGGTACTCTTGAGGTCGCAAGGTCCCAATCCTCTATGAGGAGCAAGAGGGGTGTTATGAACGGAAGCCCTTATTAAGAACCTTTAGATAGAAGCCACCTTATTTAGCCGCTTATCTTCTTAGTGCAAGGATTGATCCAAGTGGAAAAACCTAGATCACCTTAAGATACTCACCATATGTGTTCCTTTGGTTGTGTCTTTGGCTCTTCCATGAAAAAGCCAACATCTATTGTGGGTGACCACTTTGTGTGAGGCAAGGGGACACCAAGTTGTGGGCTAAGTTGGTAAGTATTGAGCCTTGACTTTTTAGGATAGATTTGCTTGAATTGTCTTCAGTTGTGTGATATAAGTGTAAACATTCTCAATATACAAATGATCGATAGCGTTCATAGGGTGCAATTTTATTTTTGATATCACAAGTGTTTGTCTTGGCAAGGTTGCTTTTGCCCTTGTTTCAAGTGTTTTGAGACATGTTTGATCCCTCACTGTTTGCAAACTTGCCAAAATTCTGTTGATACTGTGATTGAGATCAAAAACATCAACCCTCAGACTGAAAATTTTGACCAAACAAACCCAAAAATGCAAATTTTACACAGTTCTGGTCAAGAGTTAAACAATTTTGCAATAGTATCACCTGTTTTGAGAAGAAACATCGCGTGATAGTTCGCCCCTACTGGAATATCACCCGACCTGCCTCGTGTTTATCGCCCAGATATTGTGAGGTCTATCACCTGGTATAGGGTGAAGTATCACCCAGTTATAGGTGTATCACCCTGTTAGCTTGGAGTATATCACCTGGGTAGCTTCTGTCGTGCTCTCAGTTTGGTCAGTTTCAATTGCTGTTAGTCAGGTTAGGTCTTTGAGTAAGTTTCTTACTCTATCATTAGAGACCTGTCTTGGCTCTAAATCTTTGGTTTTGCCCTTTAGGAATAGCATCAATTAGTTTACAAGGCCACTTTGGGAATAGTTTCCAGGTTAGAAGGTTATTCTTGGTGAGAAAGCTTATCTCTAGAATTGTTAGCTACATTCTTGGAAAATTTTAGTGCTCTTATTGTCCAAATCGCTTTCATTTAAATCTCAATTTCAATTATATTTTGACCTAGTCCAACCTCCTGGTTCAAAAGTGCAAGGGTAGTCACCCTTTGATTTGAAGCACCTCTTTGACAGTGTTGGTAAAGCACCTTTGATATTTCTATCTTTTCATTTCTCTTTGGACAATAGAGAACTTTGATTATCCTAGTTAAGTGTTGACACTTTGCGAGTTCACCCTATCATTAAGAATCTCTTTCTTTCATGTTAGTTACAACAAGGTACCAAGTCAATCAAGGGAAGCGACCCCCTGTTGTCTTTAGCTAGTTATCACCAGTTAAGACTCGTCAACATCACAAGGGAAAAGAACCCCTTTTCGATCAATCTCCTAAAAGTGAATCTGAAGTTTGTTTTAAAACAAAAGGTAATCCTAGTGAAGTGAGCACCTCTTTAGCACCACTTTCATCAAGTATGGACATGAGTTACACTTTCACTTGACAACAAAGAGAATCCATGAATCAAACTCTTGAGGATATCTTCCAATGGTATAGGAGAGAGTACGGTGGTTCTTCTCATGCTAGTCCACCTGGGTCACCTCCCAACAACACAAGATATTTAGATGCTCACCAATGAGCTGAGAGACATTATAAGAAAACTCACTCAGATTCAGGGTCACAACACGAGGACCAGAACAACGAATCTAGTGACCATCACATCAACGCAGCCAACACAATAAGGCATTCAAGACAATCTTCTCCACTTAAAGATACCTCTCGATATGCAAATACAAGGTTGAAAAGCATTGAAAGGGAGAAGCAAGCCTATCTAGATGAACAAGCCACCAAAAAGGAGAAATTCAAACAACTACAAGAAGAGGAACGTGCATTATTGGACATAAGCAAAAGAGTCACCCAAGAAGAAGAAGATAGGCTCTATGCACAACAACTCCAAAATTGATTCAATGGGAGGGGTACCAATAGTGGGACCAACTCACCCCCATCTACCCCCTCACCAAGTCCTAGAAGAAGGTCAAGGATGCCCTCACGATCCCAAAGTCCTAGAGGAAGAAGGATTTCAAGATATGATCATCATAGGAGATGATCACCTCATAGACATTCAAAGCAACCCTCCCAACAAGCACATCATGGCTCACAACATGGAGGAAGCTATACCAACTTTGATAAAATGGATTTTATGACTATGCAACAAGAACCATCCTTTCAAGCATATGTAGAAAGGTATGTGGAACAAAACAAAGATCAGTTCGTAGAAAGTCTCATCAACAAAGGTGCTAAGGTCCTGTAATACCCCAAAATTGGCACCTATTTAATTTCATCAATTTTGGTGCATTATCTCAATTTTACATCACCAAAGTCTTAGTTCCCTAGGTAATTTTCTCTCTCCTACCTGACTTAATTTGACTTGATGTCAATTGCAAAGACCATAAATTGTAATAATCAAATATTAATATTAATTCCTAAAGTCCTTGACTTTAATTATCTAAATTACCTCTATGATAAATTAATTTAATTCTAAAGTCCTAAGTGCTTTCTAATTAAATTAAATCCACCCCCTTTAGCTAATTACCCATAAAAAAGAATTAATTAATTACTTATTATTTGAATGGACACCTTTTCTTGAATTAATAATTTGAGATATTCGAAAGGTCCTCATGTGGCATTTTCCATTCTTTTAATAAAGTAATTCATGCTTATTTGTGCCAAAAGGGATATGAAGGGTCAGGAGTTTCAAATCAAGAAACTCTTCCTCCTCCTCTTGGCTCTTCTATTTATTTGGTCTCTTTTTTTCATTAAAGGGCAATTTTTGAGAGCATCTACACTATAGACATTTTTTTAGTCTCATTTGATTCATTGTTTTCAAAACTTTTTATTGCATTTATTAGATTAATATCTCATTATTAGTATAATCTTTGCATCACATTTTGGACTAAATTTGCTTATTTCTTCTTAGTTTAATATCATATTTGTTTCAAGTTCTTAGATTAAGTTGCATCTCATCTTTATTTTCAAGCTCTTAGATTAATTGCATCCTCATTCTTAGATTAAATTGCACTTCATCTTAGATTAATTTCATCTTTCTCATCTTTATTGCTTCTTGGAAATCCTCCATTGTTGAATTGGTCTCCCGGCTGTTGGCTCTCATTCTGAGAGTATTCAAACACCCCATTCACATAGGAGGCAACAGGTCACCTCACCATGGAATTTGGATTGAGTTCTTCATACTCTCTCTCGAATTCTATCAAGTGAATAATGACCATGTTGTGTTGTGTCTAATTTAGAGGTCACATTCAGTCACATACATTTTGGCACCCACCGTGGGGCAGAAAATCTGATTTCTGGCCTCATTATCATTTTTTTCTGACAGAAATTTAAGCTCTGTCGTGCGTCCATACTGTCTGTGTACAGATTCTCGTGCAAGAATCCAGAGCACCCCACGTGAGGTTTCACTCCTTGTAGCACTCTCTCGCGTGAGCTTTTGCATCATTGCATGACACCCTGCACTTTCTCGCATGAGCCGTTGTGCTTGCTCGCGTGAGCCATCGTATGTTCTCGCGCAAGCTGTCGTACGTTCTCGCGTGGGCTTGTACTTTCTTGTGCGAGGTTTGGCACCTTCTCACGTGGCTCTCTTACTATCTCGTGCGAAATTCTGTGATAGACAGAGACCATAATTCTAGATTTGTTAGTTTTGTTTGTTGTTTTTAGTTTTCTCAATTTTTTAAAATTTTCACAAATGGTATCAAAAGTTTAAGTGTGATATATCATTGGAAAGGTCTTTCCGAGCCTAATCCAACCATGCTGGTTTCATTCTTAGATTTTACCATTTGATGAGCTATTTTTCTTGTAGATTATCTAATTTTTTATTTTGCTAACCTTGTGGGGTCTAACAAGTTGTTTTGAAGGTGCTCTTGCTTTCATGGAAAATGCTTAAAACAAAGCGTTGGACTCAAGGTACCTTGTTCCATCTCTATAACATTTGGACTTTGGGATTAAAATTGAACCTCTCATGTGTTTGGCTTGAGTGTTTACATGCTTTCATAGAACACATTTCAATTGATGTTCTTAATGGGAAATGAATGAACATAGATTTTCTTTCATACAAGTTTGTGTAAGTGAATGCTTGTGTTTAAACCTTAAGTAATTCTTGGTTCCAATATCAAATATCTCATTGAGTGATTGAGGGCATGGATTCATTCCTTGTTTACATGAAGAGTTAAATGCACCACTTTGTGGACTCACTTCATGTTTACTTGGAAAGTTAAATATTCCATGATTCAAACCCTCTTGCACTTATGAGTAGTATTGATTCATAGTCTTAGATTACTTGTGATTGATCTAGATTGCTCTCTTGGGTTATTGGACTCACTAATCCATCGGCCCCTCATTTTTTCCCTGTGGTTGCAATCTCAACGCCACATTAAAGGGGAGGGGTCTATAGGAAAGAAGCGTTAATTGTTCTACTAGGCAACCCTTTTGTGCTTTTTGGAACTCACTTGTTTTCTAGGTTGTGGACTCATTTGTAACTTATGTGGGGTGTTAAGTGTTCCACCTTGTGGACTCACCTCATATTTTTTTTAAGCGTTAAGTGTTCCACCTTTAGTGCTTTTCAATACTTTTTGATAGAGAATTACTTACTTTTCATTTTTTTAGAAGGCTTGCTTGGGGATTTCATCACCTCAAGGGATGACCTTAACTCCCGTGTTCCGGCAGAGTATAAATATCGGGAGGTGAATCCAAAGACACCTCTCTTGGGAATGAGTTAGATTTCACTCTTGGCTAAGCCTTAAAGAACTTTATACCTTTGAGAAGTGAAGGAGGAGATTTGGGTTACCGTCTCCCCCTGGCTATGTGATTTTGAATTCTTCTCATCTACAAATTTGGGCCTCATGTACCTTGCGTATATTGAGGACTCCCTTTAGAAAAGCTATGTATATCCTTGTAGACAACTTGCTGAGATGTTGTTGTGTTTTAAGTGCCTGCTAAAACATTCTCAAGAACATACACAAGTAGAGTCCTTAGGGAGTAGAAATACTAAGTCACTATTCTTGTTCATGCGCAAGGTTGCTTTGTCCCTTGCCCATTGTTTGAAGACTATTTGCTTGAACTCCTTGATTGCTATCTTATGTGCTTGATCGATAACATAAATATGATCTGCCTTTTTGTCCATGATTTGTTTTTCTATTTTCCTGTCGTTCACAGTCAGAAACCAGTTGTCTTGAGTTAGGAATTGATCGATCTTTGCTTTGACTCGCGTTGTCTCTCATCTATTCATCTTATCTCTTTATGCCTTTTGTACCTTGTGTTGTAATTATCTTATCTCGACTATTCTAGCCATCTCTTTTTGACAATTTGTACCAGGTTCATCTTGCATCTTGGTTGTTCTAGCCATTTATCTCCTTTTCGTTATCTTAGAGACAGAGTCTAGCTTTATCCTGAATCTTTTCACATTACATCTTCATCTATGACTGTCATGACTTGAAGTGGAAAGACTTATCCCATTCAGAATATTGATCAAGATCGAAGTAAACCTCATAATCAAGACATAGGTCATTCTGAATCTTTTATGAAATCTGAACTTTGTGAGAGATCCTCACATTCCTCCTCATTCCAAGAGTATTACAATCCATTGTTTCAAACACAGTCTAACTTCCAAGAATATTATAACCCATTGTTTCAAGACCAACAAGACTCTGAAGGGTCACTTTCTAGAATTGATCCTATCGATCATTTTGAACCTATCAACTCTTTCAATCCTATTTTCAAGATGGGAGATCCATTCCACTTCCCAGGGGGAGGTAAATTCAATGATAGTAATGAGCAATCTCCAAACGACCAAGGTCATGGTCAATCTCGAAATGACAAGAGTTATGATCAATCCCACAATATTCAATATTTGGTCAACATCTAGGACTTTTTCAATTTGAAACAATGACAAGGGGAGCCTCTCCTAACATTTCTCTAGAGATGGAGACAACTATGCATGAAGTATCCGCATGAATTACCCAAGTCTGAAAAGCTTGATATCTTCTTGGACAATCTTGTCCCAAATTTTGGATACCAAGTGCGATTACAAGGTCCCCTCACTTTTGACAATATTGTTAGGTGGGCTGTGAGGATAGAAGCATTTATGGTCAAGGGAGAATTTACTTTGAACAAAGACAACAAGCAAGGACCTTCTCCCTCAGACAAGGATAAGGATAAGATTGTCAAAAAAAACATAGATATTATGAATGACAGTGTTGTTGACAATATGATGCCAAAACCCTCAAAGTTGGTTCTCAATCTTAGCTCTAACATACAAATGATCAAAGCCACTGAGAAGGCTACAACAAAAGCTCAACCGCCTTCCAGATTTGCTAGAAACAAACCTTGGATCTCTCACTGTGACATGATCATTGCTCCAGGGAGTGAGGATACTCCTAAACCCAAAACTCCCTTTGTCTTGTGAGGCCCTATGTCTCCCTCTTATAACTATGCACAATCTCCAGCTTGTGCGAATGCTATCCCTTGATCTCATGCAAAGATCATTCTCCAAGGTCCCGAGCCTTCGACTTTCAGACCAAAACTATCTATGGATAAAGCCCTCACCAAGGAAAATGTCCCCAAAGATCTCAATCTCAACCAGTTTCAATCTATGGTGGGTCATTTGACCTCGCCTCATTATTTATCATTCTCTGAGGAAGATGATCACTTGCTGAGCCACCCACATAATGCTCTCCTGCACACTGAAGTTATGATAGGCCCCAAGAGTATCCCCCGCGTCCTCATTGACAATAGTGCTAGCCTAAATACTTGCTTTGCTAAGATGCTTACCTAAGTGACAAATAGCTTTGTTCCCGCCAATAGAGAGTCCACTGAGTTCTATGATGCTAAGCTAAAAGAAATAGAAAAAACCCTGAAGATCAAAGATATTGGCATGGGGGAATATCAGATTGAGTCCATCTTGTCTTTGACATCTCTCCCTCCATCTCCACGTTCTTGTGAGGAACCTTCTGAAGATGGATTTGGTATTGGCTATCAGAGCTATGAGCTTGACCAACCTAGCTGCAGCTTGCACTCACATGCAGATTTAGATGATGAAGAAACACAGATTTAGCCTATGACACATGACAGACCCTTGAATGATCAAAATTCTGATTCAGACTACTAGAAAGAGTCTTATCTACCTTCTCAAGTGCTTCAAGAACATGATCTTGGTCCTCACGAGGAGGATTTTATACACTCTACTAAATAGACTTCTACTACTACAGCTACTACTGAATATGTCACTACCTCTAATGGCACACATACTGATTGGGAGAAACTGTTGGATGCTTCCCTTATCTTGGGTATGCCTCAAGGTATGCCTATTCTAGATTGTTCCACCACTTCTGCTATTGAACAAACTCCTACTGATGCCAACTCCAATGGCACACATACTGATTGGGAGCAACTGTTGGATGCTTCCCTCCTCTTGGGTATGCCTATTCCAGATTACTCTGCTACTACTGAACAAGATCCTACTATTAAAGGAACACTTCCTATATTAGATGACAACAATGAAGAAAGTCTACCTCCGACTATGTCTCTAGCTAAATGGGACTCCATATCAGATGCTACTATAGAAATACCAGTTGATGCTATGCACTTATATGCTAGTCTTAAGAACTCAGAAAGAGGAGAAAGTTATGATCCTCTAGATCAAGCTATTGATGATGATCCTTTCCACCCTCCTGTGGAGATCATTCCTATAGCTCCTAGGCAATCTGCTCCAAGCTTTACTCCTACTGCTCCAACAAATCATGGGTATGTAAGACCCCATTTTGTTACAGCTTCATGGAATATTGGAAGATCCAAAATTGAAATGGTTCCTATTCGTGCACTCTTACCACTTGAAAGGGGACCTAACTCTTGGAATAGACCATCTTGGTTAGGCTCACATAATATTCCTCCAAACTTATCTGACTCTTCTAAGATGACTCACAATCAACAACGCTCTATGGAAGATTACTTTCTTGATCTACCTGATGCATTCATGAATGATGAGGATGATACTGATATATTTTCACTTGAGCCCATCCCATTGATTTCTCTTCCCTCTTCATCTCCTAGAAAAGTGGCCCGTCCACTTCCATTTCCACCTCTCCACCTGAACCAGTCATATAAGCCTCTTTCATCCATCATTCCTGAGTCTTTTGGAAGTAACTTGTATGTACAACATAAAAGAAAAAATAATAAGAATCCACTTATATCTCAAGGTCACCATGTCCCATCTAATCGACATGTGACTCCAAAGAAAGAAAAAAGAAATAGAGGTGTTGAAAAGACCGCAAAGGTCCTCAAAGAGAAGAAGACAATCAAAAGCCAAAAAATAAATAAAAAATGCATCTCGAAATCCATCTTACAGGCATTGTCATCAAAAGCACCTCAAAGTACAAAAGAAAAAGTTCAAAACCTATGTGGATTCCAAAAAAAGGAAAATCAAAGTTGTCATTCAAGCTTCCAAAATTCTCATGCTTCCCTCCATTCCGTCACCCTTGCCTCTCATACTTTACCCTCTTCACTCCATCTTTCCTTTTCCCAAAGTGCATATCAGCATCTCCTCATTGCTAATGACATGACTAAGAGAAATCTAGAATGTACTCTCCCTAAGCGTTTAGAGCATGGGAAATTTGACAAAGAGTTAAGATGTGTCCATGAGGATGTTTGTGGGTCTCACTTAAGTGATCTTTCCTTGACTATGGATCTCTCGATAGTTGAACACTACTGGTTGGATCTCCTGTTACTGCTACAACATCTGGTTCTGATTTTGCAACTTCTCAGCTAGCTACTACTACAAATGACTGTGTTTCCAGAGATCACCACTAAAGGAGAGAAACTCAAAGAGCCCATCAACGCTCTTCATCTAAAGAAGTTCTATAGCTGGCATTCTCTATTGGCTCATGTACATACTTATTGATCTTGAAAAAATCCTAAAAATTGATATATGCTCAAAAAATCCTAAAAATTTCAAAATGTCCTAAAAAAATGATCATCTTAGTAAAAACCTAGTAAACAAGCACTTTGATGTATCTATTATCCTAGTGAAAACCTGGTAAACAGGTGCCTTGATAATACAAAAAAAATAGAAAATTGAAAAAAAAATACAAAAAAATGAAAAATACAAAAAAATACAAAAAAAAAGAGAAAAAAGAGAAAAGTACAAAAAAATTGGAAAAGAGAAAACATGTGCCATTGATGAAAACCTGGTAAACAGGCGTCATGGTAGCAAAAATAGAATCTCTACCAAGATGGTGAAAACCTAGTAAATAGGCGCCTCTTGTTTCCCGAAGCTGCATCTCATCTCAGCATCACTTGGCTCTTAGTTTCCTGCTTTAGTTTGTTTTCCTGCTTTCCTGATTTAGTTTGTTTCATGCTTTGGTTTGCTAGCTCATGCACTTGTCTTTAATTTTTCCTTGACTCTTCATGGATTGGAACTGGTCATACTTGGGGGCATCTCCCTGGTCTAGGGGGCATTGTCCTATCACTTTTGGAAGATTCATTTGTGCATTAGTCACCAGTGTTTCGCGTTGTGTCTGCCTGCTGATGCCTAGCTACTTTTGAGATCTCTCCTCAAGGATCTCTCATGTATCAGTCACCAGCGGTTCCCATTGTGCCTGCCTACTGATACCTAGCTCTTGTTTGACCTCTCTTTTCAGGATCTCCTTCTTACATCAGTCACCAGTGGTTCTCACTGCGTCTGCCTGCTGATGTTTCACTAGTATCTATGAGATTTCTTGCTTTAAGGATCTGTCTTGTATCGATCACCAGTGGTTCTCACTATGTTTGCCTACTGATACTTTGTTAGCTTCCTGATATCTTCTTGAGACTTTGTCTCTTGTGATGGTCACCAGTGGTTCTCACTACATCTGCCTACTGTCGTTATCTCCTTGAGACTTCGAATGTTGTATGTTTCTGAATTGACTTCAATTCACTTGAACATGAACGTAAACTAAAACTAAAACTCTTTGTGTGTTCCTATGCAGTGTATTGAGCTTTTCTCTTGCTTGTTTGTTTGCTTTATCATTTCCCCTCAAGTGAATCTAAGATGTCTTTGTTGACTGAGAAACACAAAGACTGGGGGCATGATCTTTTCTTTGTTTTCTGCTTGTTGGTTTAGTTCCAATGATCCAAGAAATCTATATAAGAGGGGTGTCCGTCTGTAAGAGCCTTCATCTCGTATTGGTTGGCCATGCATACCTCGACTCCTTTTATATGGACACCTTGGTGAGGTTGGTTCTTCTCCTTGTTTGTTTTGAGTGACTTCTTTTGCTACATTTGGAATTGCTAATGCTCGTCTTGCTAAGTGAACGTAGGGGTCACTGCGAGCACTCTTTGGCAAAAGAAAGATCTCTCACATGTTTGGTGTGTTTTTTCACAAGAGACATTTAGGTCATTCTAGAAAATGTGCTTTGATGCTTATGTTAACTTGCTAAATTAAAAGGAATAGGTGTTCAGGTCATTCTGGCTTCTTGTGCCTTAATGCTTACACCTTATTCTGACAAATTTAAGACTTATGTCATATTCATATTCTCATGTTGGGGAGAATTGTATGGCATCTTGTGATTGTCCCGTGCTTAAACGAAGTCAATGATGATAAATACGATGAGTCCAACAACCGAGTCTGGAGGATTGCATTTGTTCATCCTAGGCCTGCATTTAGACTTGCATCTTTCATTCCAGGCTTGCATTTGGAGCACTTTCTTGTTGCTCTCTTGATTGCTTTCTTCTAGATCTACTCATCAAAGGTTCTCATCTTTTGTCCCAGTCTCATCTTGGCTGCATCCTTTTTCGAGATCGAAATCAAAATCTGACATCTCTAGATAGCTCGAAATCGCGTTTTAAATTCTGTGATCCTTTGGGATCGGATGCTTGTGCAGTCAACCTTATGGAGTCATTTTCTTGCCAGATCCTCATCTTTACATCATGTTCTTGAGATCTTTTCTCTTTTCATAAAAGTCAACTCAAGTCAAATTTAGTCAACCATGGTCAACCTAGTCAAATTTGGTTAGCAGGACCTTTGGATCACTTCAAAATGCTTCTGATCTACTTTATTCTTCTGGATCTTTGATCTTATCTTTATCTGCAACCTCTTGCTGTCAATCATCTTTTGACATGTCATCTTTCGATTTCGCTCCCGAGGGGGCAGGATGATTGCATCATTGAATCTTGTTGAATCAATTCTTGAATCAGTCTGATCTAAATCATCAGTTTTCATTGCTTGGGGCATCTCGATGTCTCACATCTTCTAATCTCATCATCTATCTTTTAGGTATTGGGGCAATCTAACCCTAATCCCTGGCAGTCAAGCTTCATTCTGGAGATGGCTCTCGAAATCTCTCTTAGACCGTTATCTGGGCAATCTAACCCAGGTCTCAAAGGACTAAGCTTCGTATTGGGGCAATCTAACCCTGATTTAGAGATAGTCCTAAATCTGCATCTTCATCAATTGGTATTGGGGCAATCTAACCCCAATTTCGGTTCTCTTCTAAGACCGTTGTCTTCGCAATCTAACTTGGACTATAGAAATTCTCGTTATCTGTCACTTCAAACTATTCTTTGAATCAACGCACTGTTCGCACATCAATTCAAAGAGGGGAAAATGTAATACCCCAAAATTGGCACCTATTTAATTTCATCAATTTTGGTGCATTATCTCAATTTTACATCACCAAAGTCTTAGTTCCCTAGGCAATTTTCTCTCTCCTACCTGACTTAATTTGACTTGATGTCAATTGCAAAGACCATAAATTGTAATAATCAAATATTAATATTAATTCCTAAAGTCCTTGACTTTAATTATCTAAATTACCTCTATGATAAATTAATTTAATTCTAAAGTCCTAAGTGCTTTCTAATTAAATTAAATCCACCCCCTTTAGCTAATTACCCATAAAAAGGAATTAATTAATTGCTTATTATTTGAATGGACACCTTTTCTTGAATTAATAATTTGAGATATTCGAAAGGTCCTCATGTGGCATTTTTCATTCTTTTAATAAAGTAATTCATGCTTATTTGTGCCAAAAGGGATATGAAGGGTCAGGAGTTTCAAATCAAGAAACTCTTCCTCCTCCTCTTGGCTCTTCTATTTATTTGGTCTCTTTTTCTTCATTAGAGGGCAATTTTTGAGAGCATCTACACTATAGGCATTTTTTTAGTCTCATTTGATTCATTATTTTCAAAACTTTTTATTGCATTTATTAGATTAATATCTCATTATTAGTATAATCTTTGCATCACATTTTGGACTAAATTTGCTTATTTCTTCTTAGTTTAATATCATATTTGTTTCAAGTTCTTAGATTAAGTTGCATCTCATCCTTATTTTCAAGCTCTTAGATTAATTGCATCCTCATTCTTAGATTAAATTGCACTTCATCTTAGATTAATTTCATCTTGCTCATCTTTATTGCTTCTTGGAAATCCTCCATTGTTGAATTGGTCTCCCAGCTGTTGGCTCTCGTTCTGAGAGTATTCAAACACCCCATTCACATAGGAGGCAATAGGTCACCTCACCATGGAATTTGGATTGAGTTCTTCATACTCTCTCCTGAATTATATCAAGTGAATAATGACCATATTGTGTTGTGTCTAATTTAGAGGTCACATTCAGTCACATACAGGTCCCATACAATTTTAATGTGGACCGAAAGGTAAAGAAGCAAGATCCATCAACTAATGAGGTGATGAAACAACTTCAAATGGATATAGAAAGGATGAAGGCACCTAAGAGCACCTTTAATTTGGATTCCATATGTCCCAACCCAATTGACAAGAGTGTGGTGTTGGTTAAGTTTCCTAAGAAGGTGGAGTTTCCTACCTACGACAAATATGGTGGCGTTGGTGATCCTCATGACCATGTTAGACAATTTTATATAATGAGTTTTTCTTTTCACCATGAAGACTCCTATTTAATGAGATTATTTCCAAGGAGCCTCAAGGGTCAAGCCATAGAGTGGTTTACTAACCTTACTCCTCCAGTTAAGACATTTAAAGAGCTTGTGGAAAGATTTGTTCAACATTTTGCTTATAATCTATCAAGGTCGGTCACAATGCTTGATTTGTGCAAACTCAAACAAAATCAAGGGGAACCTTTTGTCACCTTCCTACAAAGATGGAGACGTTTGTGCTCGAAATATCCAAGGACAATTCCTGAAGAGGAAAGAATAGACATCATTGTGAGCAACTTGGTATCGGAGTTAAGATATGAAGTAAGGAAGATCTCATTTAATTCTTTTGATACCATGGTAGAAGTGGCCTGTTGCATAGAGGATGTCCTAAAAGAACAAGGAATTTTGGCTAAATTAGCTAATAACAACAATGGCCAAAACAACAACAATAATGGTAATAAGGACAAAAAGAACTCTTATTGGAATAAGAATAAGCAGGTGGTCAATGACAGGGTTGTTGATTCATCACAACCTAAGAATGAAGGAGTTCTTAATCTCTCTCATGCAGTTCAAGCTATGAAGTTGCAAACATCTTTGGGACAACCAAAGAATAAACCCAAGTATCAAGGGAGACCTAAAAAGGAAAAGAGACAATTTACTAAACTTGGGGACTCCTATGCAGACATTTTCAAGACATTAATTGCTCACAATTTGGCACACCCTCAGGATCCTACCAAACACCGCATACCAGATCCTAAACCTCATTGGTGGGATGAGAAGGCCTTTTGTGTCTTTCACAATGGAATTGGGCATGATATAGAAAAAAAATTTAGACTTAAACATCTTGTTCAAGACCTTATTGAGAGCAACAAATTACAAGTTGATGGTTTAACCACTAATGCGGATCACAAAGCTTTTAAAGAACCCTTGCCCAAATATGAGAAAGGAGAGAATTCTAACAACAAGAATGGCAAGGTTGCTATCAACTACACTTACACAAATGCTAAAAATTTTATTAACATGCTTGAAGTGGCCGATGATAATGTCAACATGATGAGAGGGAAAGACCCTTATGGATATGATGTGGATTCAACTCCTATGCCTGATGAAGGACCCGTTGTGGTACTAAGAGGTCCTCACTCATGAAGGATGTCCCAACCCCTCAATGCTATCACTAGAAGCCAGTCTCAAGCTCCCATTGTTATTAGAGGTCCTAACTCTAGTAATTCTAAGCAGCCAGTGTCAAAGGGTGTTCTTCCAAAATTTGTTGTTGGTCCTGAGTTGAATTATAATCTTGTTGACCAATTACAACATACACCAGCGCAGATTTCAATCTTTGAGCTTTTGGAACTGTCCCCTAAGCATAAGCGTGTCCTTGAGGATGCCTTGTGAATGGCTAATGTCCCCAATGATATAGATGTAGATCAATTCCAGAATATGGTCAACCACTTGGCTAGCCCTCACTACCTTACATTCTCAGAGGAAGATGACAAGTCATTAAGCCGCCCACACAATTAGGCCCTTCATATAGAGGTTATGATCCACAAGACCCGTGTCAAGCGTGTGTTGATAGATGGGGGTGCTGGGCTTAATATTTGTTCTTTGAGCTTATTGAAGGCCATGGTTTATTCAGAAGAAGTCATTGACACAAGAAAGAAAATAACTATCAAGGCTTATGATGAAGCAGAATGTAGTTCTAAAGGATTGGTCATTCTTCCTATTCGAATTGGTCCTGTAGAGAAAGACATTTTGTTCTAGATTGTTGATTTCGGTCCTTTGGATTACAATATTTTGTTAGGTAGACCATGGATACATGAGATGCAAGTAGTCCCATCTACCTATCATCAGTGTGTAAAATTCCCTTACAATGGAATAGAAGTCTGCATACCTAGAGACAACACACTGTCAGTCAACACAATTTCAGTAGGGTCTCACATTCCTTTGAATAGGGAGGCTAACACTTTTGATACTGCATTTGAACAATGCAAGAATAAATTCAAGACCATATATCTTGGTATGGGGGATTACAAATTGGATTCATTCACAAAATTGCCAATTTCCCCTAGGTCTTATGGCAAACCTTCTCAAGAAATGAAGCCCTCGTCTTTGGCCATGACATTGCTTGATAAGTTTGTAGAATCCTCAATTTCGATTCAAGAAGAAAAAGAAGAGATTGTCGTTAGGGACTAGATTTACCAAGAAGAGAAATACCTACATAATGAGAATTTTGCACCCTCCCCTAGAACTTATGGGAGAGGGTATACATTGGTCAAGAATATGGGTTATCCAGGACAGGGTCCCCTTAATCATAGGCTGGATGCTAGGGCTGAACCTCTTAACCATGCCCTTTTTGGATGAAGGAATAAGTCAAAAATTGGCTTAGGTTTTGAAAATAAGAAACAAAAAAGTGTCCCTGTCTCAACTGCGACAGACAGTGACAATGACTCAGACTACACACCTAATCTCTCTAATCAGCAAGACATGTCTGATGATTGGGTGCCTTCAACAAATCTCCTTTGGGGAGATTCAAAAGATTTGACAATTGATAGTCCTACTATCCCAGTTGCGATGGATAGTGACTATATGAATGCTAGATTGACAATGGAAAGTGTTGCTATCCTAGCTACGACAGATAGTAACAATGCTAGTGCTAGAGAAAGGGAAACCTTTCCTAACCTTGAGGCTTCTACATCACGAGGCCCAAATAATGATTCAGAGATAGACTCACATGAGTTCGAATGGGACTCACTTTCAAATGCAACAGTTTATTTGGACATGGATGTTGTCCATACTTATAGTACTCAACTTGATGTGACCAGCGAGCCTAGTGTAGGACTGGAGGATTGGACTCCTCGAATTGCCTTAGTGGATGACACTTCATTTGAAAGGACAAATTCTGACTCGGGTATCTTAGGAGGGGACTGGATGAATCCTGATCATATGGTCACCAGAGATAACACCTTCCATATAAACAATGTTGAACCTATCATTGACCTACCCCTTGTTCATTGTGACCTAATCGATTGGTCTCAGTGCCACCAAGAGCCTAGACTCCTCACTTTTTAGAATGATTACAAAATTTCCTGCTATCTGAATGCTCTTGAACCCATGGCTTCTTCCACCAATGAACTGACAATGAGTATGACAGAGCCTGATATTAAGTACCTCAGTCTAAAAATAAAAGAAAAAGAAAAAAAGAAAAGTAGGTCTGATGGCAAAAACCACCTTGTGGCGATATCAGAACCAAAAATAGTAAAAATAAATGACGTATCCGATGGTGAAAACCTCTTTGAGGCACCTAAGGATGGGGTACTTAATAACTTTCCAAGTTACTTCCAAGATAGGTCATCAGTTCTTATTGAGCCTACGCAACTAGTGAATTTGAATACAGAAGAGGCTCCCCAAATAGTGCACCTAGCTCAATCTCTATCAGTTGGAGAAAAAGCGGCATATACAAAAAAATTTCAAAAGAAGAAAATCAACTTTGCTTGGACATATTCTGATATGCCAGGACTTGACACTGATCTTATTATGCATCATCTATCTATAGCTCCAGGAATAAAACTTGTTAAACAAAAGTTGAGGAAAATGCATCTTCACCTAGCTCTTCTTGTTAAAGCTGAATTAGAAAAGCTCTTGCATGCAGGATTCATTCGAGCTATCGACTATGCTGAGTGGATCTCCAATATTGTTCTAGTTTCAAAACATGATGGGTCCATTCGCATTTGCACAGACTTCAGAGACCTCAACAAAGCATGCCCAAAGGATGACTTTCCACTCCCTAACATAGACATGATAGTGGATATGACCGCGGGCTATGAGATATACTCTTTAATGGATGGTTTTTCCGGATATAATCAAATAAAAATAGCTCCCGAAGATCAAGAGAAAATAGCTTTCACATGTGCATGGGGAACCTATTGTTGGAACGTCATGCCATTTAGCCTAAAGAATGCAAGAGCAACATATCAGTGAGCCATGACCATAATTTTTCATGATACGATGCATAAGAACATGGAAGATTATGTGGATGATACCCTGGCTAAATCTAGAAAATGGGACACACACCTCGACGATCTGGAAGTAATTCTAGATCGCATGGCACAATTTCAGCTTAGATTAAATCCAAAAAAGTGTGCATTTGGAGTTGCCTCAGGTAAACTCCTAGGATTCATAATTTTAGCAAAAGGAATAGAGGTTGATCCCGAAAAGGTCCAAGCTATATTAGATATGCCACCTCCAAGAAATATCAGTCAAATGAGAAGTCTTCAAGGACGTCTTCAGTCGATCAGGAGGTTTATTTCTTAGCTTGCAAATAGAGCACAACCTTTTAATAAGACATTGCATAAGGGTGCTTCTTGCGTGTTGAATGAGGAATGCCAAAAGAGCCTAGATAAAATTAAACAATACTTGGCTAATCCTCCAATTTTGATGCCACCTATTCCTGGGAAACCATTGATTTTATACATTTCAGCAACAGAGTCTTCCTTAGGGGCATTGTTGGCTCAATTAGATGATACTGGGAAAGAAAGAGCTATTTACTACATTAGTCATACTCTAGTATCTTATGAGATCAATTATAATAGCATTGAAAAGTCTTGTCTGGCAGTAGTGTTTGCTTCCCAAAAGTTGCGACACTATATGCTCGCTCATACTATACATTTGGTTGCAAAAATTGATCCTCTTAAGTACTTGCTTAGTAAGGCTGCTCTCACGGGTAGACTTACTAAGTGGATGATGGTTTTGACTGAATTTGATATAGAGTACATTGAGAGAAAGGCCATAAAGGGGCAAGCTATTGCTGATCAATTAGCTAATTTCCCAGTTAAGGATAGTATGCCTATTCAGGTAGAGTTCCCAGATGAACACATACTGTATATGACTACTCGCACTTGGAAAATGTTCTTTGATGGTTCCCACATGCAAAATGGATCAGGTGCTAGAGTATTATTTGTTTCTCCACATGGGTGCAACATTCCAAAGTCTTACAAACTTTTATTCCCATGTACAAATAATATTGCAGAATATGAAGCTTTGACCAATGGATTGAAAATGGCTATAGAATGGAACATAACAAAATTACATGTCTTTGGGGATTCACAGCTAATTATCAACCAAGTCAATGAAGAGTATCAAACCAAGGATGATAAATTGGTACCTTACAAAAATATGGTTGAATCATTGAGACGTTACTTTACATTTGTGACATTTCAATAGATCCCTAGGATAGAGAACAAAGCTGCAGATGCTATGGCTACATTAGCTTCACTCCTTCAGTTGGAACAACATGAATCAAGATTTGAATTCCTGGTGGAAGAGCTACACCATCCCATATTTGACTCATCTGAAAGCCATGTCATTTGTACCCTTGTCACACATGAATCTTCCCGATATGGTGCTATCTATTCATATCTCCACGATGGCATCATCCCCGACATGTTCAACCGTTCTGAACACCGAAACCTTATCCACAATGCCTCCCACCACACCCTTATCTCTGGTGATTTATATAGGAGGGGTTTATATGGGACACTCCTTAGGTGATTGGAAAAGGAGGAATCTGACCAAGTGTTAGCTGACATCCACGAGGGCATTTGTGGTGGACATTCCAACGGTCTTGCCATGGCCCAAAGGTTGCTTAGGGAGGGGTATTATTGGCCCACAATGCAGATAGATGCAGTAGCCTTTGCTAAGTCTTGTGAAAAATGTCAGAAACATGGAAACTTGATTCATGCTCCAGGTAGGGAGCTGATTCCTTCCATTTCTCATTGGCCATTTCAGCGTTGGGCCTTTGATCTAGTTGGGCATATTCGCCCCAACTCATCAGGTGGACATAAGTTCATTATTACTGCTACTGACTACTTCACAAAATGGGTGGAAGTTGTGCCACTTTTTGTGGCTTCAGGGAAGACTATCTCTTTGTTCATCTTGAATCATATTATTTGCCGATTTGGAGTACCTTATGAGACTATCACTGATAATGGAGGTCAATTCAAGAATAAGGACCTAAAGCATTTATGCAAAAAGTTTAAAATCAAGCAACATTGGTCCTCCATTTACTTTCCACAGGGAAATGGCCAGGTAGAGGCTTCCAATAAAACCATCCTTAAGATTCTTCATAGGACAGTGCACAAGAATGGCAGGGATTAGCACTTGCAAATCAATCCAGCACTATGGGCTTACAGAACTAGCATTCATACACCTACAAGAGCTACTCCTTTTGCTCTTACCTATGGCACTGAAGCGGTGTTTCCCTTAGAAGTATAGATACCCTCACTTAGAGTCTCACTCAAAGGATTGATAATAGATGAGGATTACCATGCCATGAGGTTACAGGAACTTGAACTTCTAGATGGGAAGCACAAGGCTTCATTTGATCATATGAGAGTGTATCAGAAGCATATGTCCAAAGCATTCAACAAGAAGGTTTTCCCTAGGGAATTTCAGATAGGTGATCTTGTTTTGAGAGAGAACCCTAAGAATCAATAGAACATAGAACAAAAGGGCAAGTTTGAACCTAATTGGCTTGGACCATACATTATTACAGCTACTTTTGGTACTGGTGCATATTTACTATCAGATCCCGATGGAGAATAGCTCCCTGATCCCATCAACATTTTGCACCTAAAGAAGTTCTATCCTTGATGCCTATTTCTGTCTGGGGGCATCCTTTGTACATACTTTATGATCCTGAAAAAATACCAAAAAAATTCATATATGATGCTGAAAAAATCCTAAAAAGCATAAAAAGTCCTAAAAAAATACAAAAAAAAAATCAAAAAATGCAAAAAATTCAAAAAAAATAGCAAAAGTGCCTTGGTGAAAACCTGGAAACAGGCGCCTTGGTAGAAAAAATACAAAAAAAGAAAAAAATGAAAAAATGAAAAAAGATTCCAAGTCGTGAAAACCTAGAAACAGGTGCTACTTGTGGCCTTTGCACTCCTATTTGTTAGCATGCATCCTCGACACTTAGCCACTTTCCATCATGCCTTGACCTTATTTGACTTGGTCTGGTATTGGTCTGTGTCTTTGTCTAGGGGGCATAACTATTAGCATAGGTCTTTTAGGTGTGTTTGTCTCTTGGGGCATTTCACAATAGGTGTTTTTCAACACCACCCCAAATAGTGTTTTTCAACACTACCCTTGCGTCGAGTGTTTCTTAACACTTATCAGATGTCTTTCCCAATAGTCTAAGTTTGATGCGATATTTCTCATTAGCAGATGTGATAACCAGAGTCTGACTCTATGACCAACATACACGCACTTAAACAATCAACTCACTTGAGATATGTTGACTTTATTTTTCTTTGTGTGTTGTCTATGAGGATTTCTTTGATGAGTGGTCTCTCCCTGAGAAGTTTTCGATGATGCATAGCTAGAAGACTGAGGGTATGAGAACATGTTTTATTTCTTTATCTACTTGTGGATATATTTTGTTGATCCTAACTGTCATGAACATTTATGCTGGTCTTACTTGACACTGTGGATTAACAATGTATTATCCTTGACTGTTTTATGCGAGTGCATGCTTCTAGTTATCCTGACTTTCATGTGTCTTGATACAAGCATAATCTCACCATATCAAACTTAGGTAATCTCACTTTACTAGTCATCTTGACCTACATGTCTTTGATGTCTAGGTGGGATTTCCACATTTATATCTGATAGAGATCATATTCATATGCACATAGTTATGCTAGTGTGCATTGTATGATCTTACGACGCTATCCATAACGCTTGATGATGATAATTAGATGTCTATAGGTGTTGTGACCTTGCAAGTCAACCACTTTCATAGTAGCTTGCATTCTTAGGTTCATCATAGTTTAGTTTTTGCATCTTGCATATGGAGAGAGCTCTCCTTTTTATCATCTACAAACTAGTTGGTCAACTGTGCTCATTTTCTGATTCTTCTTGATCATATCTTTCATTTCTGGTCTTTCATATCACATCATTTTCTATCCATTTTCGGACTCAAAATTGAAATTTGAGTCGTGTTTCAAAATTTTCCCCTTCTTTTGAGCAGTTGACTGACTTTTTGAGGCATAATTTGATTTTCGATGGACTTTCTTCCTTCCATGTCTCTCAAATTTTTTAGTCTTTCATTCGTGCTATTTCTAGTCTTCTATTTTCTATTCTTCTACTTTGTTGCTAGGGCACATTTCATTGCCTAACAGTTAACCTATTGACCCTTACCTTCGATTGTGATTTCATTCTGATTTGATCAACCTTATCAATTTGATGTTCTCCTCTACTTGATTTTGATTTCAATTCCGAGGGGGTAGTATCTATGGGATTCTCATCCTTGATTTTCTTGATTTTCCTGATTCAGACATATTTTATGAGCTTTTGCTCAAATTTGAGATTCTTATCTCTTACTTTGAATGTGATCCCGAATCGACCTCATATCTAAGTTGTTTTGTGATCCCAAATCGATCTCACATTTCAACTTCATTCTTTGACTGCATGTGTTCCCAAATCGATCACACATTAGTCAAAGAGGGGCAAATGTATGCACCCAAAAATGGTCGCCTAGACTTTGGGCCCCATTTATTTGATTTATCAACCCTGAATCATTTTTATCAATAATCAATATTTTCAACATTATCAATTTCTTAATCAAATCTTAATTTCGATCATATATTGGATTTTTATCCTATGGGCTAACCATTTATCCTAAGCCTTTATTTAATTAAAAGGCATTTCCTCCCCTTTTTGTTAAATAAAAATCTCCACCTTTTCTTCTTATCCTAAGTTGCACAAATAAAACACTATTCTTATTTTATTAAAAGAGAAAAGCACTTTTTGTCTCGTATGGACATAAAGTCAACTCCTATTTTCCTATTGGAGGATACTTGTGCAAATGGATTGCTCCTCTTTCAAGCTCCACCATTGATTAAGTCTTTTGCCTCTTAATCTCAATGGTCCATTTCACCTCATTTCTTATAAAAGGAGAGCTCTCTCCCTCATTTTAGGACACTTGTTTTATGCTAATTCTATGCTGCAGGAATTCTTTGGAGCTTTTTGGAGATCATTGTTGCATTGCATCTTAGATTTCTTCATTTGCTTCATAGTTTAGTTTCCATTCTTGCATAGTAGTTCATTTTTATGTTTTCATAGCTTAGATTTCACTTTCAAGCTTTAGAATAACTCGTCTAGCTTAATAGGAAGGGTTGTAACACATTGTTATTTCCATTTCATAGCTTAGTTTGTACTTCCATTTTCATAGCATAGCTTAAACATTTGCATCCTCATTCTTAGCTTGCATTTGCATTGCATTTCCATTTGATTCTTTGGGGATATTGGCACTCTTTCCCTTGTCCCCATTCGAATCTCTCATTGTATGGTTGACTAGCATGGTCACAAGCTCAATAGCTCTAGCTGAGAGCAAATCCATAATCTTGCAACTCCATGCATAAAGAGCTATGGATCGATTTGTGAGGGCTCATTCTTGAGTTTCCTTGCATGTAAGGATTCATAGAAGTGCACTACTTTTGTGTGTACAACAAGAAGGGTCAGAGGTACTATTTTTCTAGCCTTTACTATGGCTAACCATTTTGTGATTGCAAAGGGAGGCTGGGTACATTTAAGAAAAATTTTGAAGCCCTATGGAATGAAGACATCAGTTGCCATATTTTATGATCCAGAAGGATTCTATCAAATGTTCAGATTGAGGGTCAAGGCAGGGAACATGGCCCACCAATTCAACTTCCTAGTGGACATCATCAGAAATTAGTTCTCTCTCCAAGAGTAGGAGATTAAAAAGGAGAAATGGTTAGTATATAAAAGGACTTTAGATTTTATAAATTATTTTGATAACAAGTACAACCCTCTAGGGAACATCAAGCCTTTTGGTGAAAAGATCAATAAACTGATGACACACTTTGAGGAAATCATGGGTGTTTTAAATGAGAAGAAGTCTAGAGTGGTTGAGGCCAATCCTGATTAGGCCAGTGTTGTAATGAAGAGAATTGTGCCTGTCCCAACTATAGCCTCGAGAGCTTATATTGTGCAACAAAGGGTAGGGTATAGTGTAGTGAAATCTAGACAAGATGTGGATGATACAGATAAGAAGTTAGAAGAAAGGCACTCACCACCTAAGGTCTGCAAGATATATAAGAGGCCCGCATTTGAGTCTCCAAATGACCCTTCACCTAAGAAGAAAATAATTGAAGAGACTTCCCAATCAAGTGAAGATGCCTACTCACCTTCTCAGTCCCCACTCCAATTTGTAAATGAGGAAGATGTAGCTGAACAATTGGTTCAGCTAGGCAATGTGGGAGATGTTGTTCTGACTGAGGCTGAGATACAATAGGGAATGCTAGAGGAACTAGCTCCCCCTCATATGGATCTAATAGTGGAAAAATTTAAAGGTAAGGATCTTGATCATGTAATTAAGGAGTCATGTAGTAGATTCTTATCAGATGATAATTTTGTAAAGTCTAGGGCACTTGTACAATTTGCTTGGAGAATGAGCATCTCAATTTTTGAAAGCAAATGTGAGAAGATAAGAGCAGAACAACCTGACAAAGAGGACTTTGGAATTAGAGAGGAAATAAAGAAAGAAATGTTAGACAATTTTGGCAAGATTACCCTTGAAGAGGGAAAAAAAATGATAATGGATGTTGGTGTTTTGATTATGCTAGAATGGGATATAGTTGATGCAGTTGTTTTTTATGCAATCAGGAAAAGAACTGATACTGCTTACAACATAAAAGAAGAGGTTGTAGCAACATCTAAGGGAGTGGTCTTCAGTGATGACCATGTTACTCTTGTAATGTGTTCATTATAGAAGAAGAATAAAAAAAGAGATATGAGGGAACAAGTATTGATTTGGTTGGTGGCTTGATGGTAAGGAGGGTGAGTGAGACCTCAGTAGTAGAGGCTAGTGATATAACTGTATAGGCAGCAATTTTCTCAAAGGCCACAACATTAAAGGAAAAAGAGGATGTGGATGAGCTTAGGCTCAAGTGTGAAAATCTAATGGAGTCTTATGATGCTAAGAAGAGAAGAAATAGTGAACTAATGGGAAGGCTTGCATAACTAGGAGATACACTAGATTTACATTTGGAGCTTGGTGAGTCTTGCAAAAGAATGATTGCATCATCCCCTGTACCACCTCCAAGCACAAGCCCCATAATTTATATCACCCATCTCCCATGGCTCTTAATGCTCAATGTGAGGAAGCTTTACAAGATGAAAAGGCAACACTCAAGGCCTTAGAGGTAGAAGTGGTAAGGTAGTATGAGAAAAAGATTAATGGTACCATTTTGCATCTTCTTAACACTATTGAAACTAGATTTATTTATTTTAGGGTCTCAAATCTTTTTGAGATTTTAAATTCCTTTAAAGAAGATAAGAATAAACTGGAGGAGATCTTGAATAAATGGACTAGTAGAGAGAATAAATGGAAGAAATATACTCAGTAGCTAAGGATCAGGAATAGGTGGATGCTATAATGGAGCATACTTATGATCATACAACAAGACTATTGGATTTAGCTATTGTTATGGAATCAATGCAGAGTGAGTCTAGATTCCTTCTCTTGGAATATTCTAGTAAAAAAATTGATTTGTTCCCTTGAATTTTGAGAGGCCTAAAGGAGATCAAAGCCAAAGAAGAATGGATGAAGGATTTGGATGAAGCCTTCACATCAAAGATAAATAGTATTGTTGTCAATGATGATAATTACTTGTTTGGTAGGGTGATTGAGGAGATAGTAACTACAAGGATGTATTTTGATTCCTTAGGAAAGAGCGCCAAATAGCTAAAGGCTAGGTGTAAGCACCTAATTGAAGAAGAGAAAAAGATTTTGTAGTTTGAATGGCCAAGTGATGCTATTTTTAGCGATTAGGTATCAAGGTTCGGTCAGGAAGCGATAGGTGTCCAGGTGGGGCCATAATCAACGTAAGAATGATGCTCCTAATTGTGCAGTTGCCTTGTTTTCTATTAGAGGAGAGTTTTTTGAAAGTGACCATTTGTCATGTTGTGAAAAAGTATTTTGTATCCTATTGTAATGTTACATGTGTACCTTCCCATGTTTTGAAGCTTATTGCAACCCTATTCTATAAAGGGTTTCCAAGACTGGGAAGAAGGGTCTAAATTTTCATTTTTGAAAGCACTTTTTGTGTCATAGTAGGTCGGTCCATATAGTCTACAGTAATAGAATGTAAGTGTTCGTATTTTTTATTTCAAGCTTTAATGAATATAGTTGTTAGTCTTTGTCTTTGAGTTATTTTGTCAAGTTTTACATAGCATTATAGTGAATGAACTTTTCTCAAGGAGATTAATACAAAAGCATTGGAGGAATATTTGTGTCAAAAAATCTTGTCTCCTTCTATTATTGTTTTGTTGATTTTATGAATATTTGAGCAAGTCTTGAATTTCATTTGCAACTCTTTTAGGTTGTATGTCATTTCATTGCTGCTATTGCTTCAAGGAACTGAGTAAAATGCTTCTATGGTTTGATAGGATCACAAAATATTGTAAAGGATATTATAAGAATCGGGTTTTCTGATAACAATTGATATATTTACTTACAAAGTGAGAAAATAGATCATAATCTTCATTATAGTTCAGTGACTTTGTGATAGTAACAAATGGATAAGGCACTAGTCAGTATTTAAGCAATCAGGAAAATGTTCTAATGTTATTCATGGTTAAAACAAAAATCAAAATCAAATTTAATCATTAAAATAAAGAAAGAAAGACTTAAATAATGGTCATCTCTTAAATATTGTGATCAAATAGATGCATTTTTGGCTACTCTGAGATCTATTTTGTTTCATTCCATAAAAGAACTTTTATATGATTGAATCTGCTTTAAAGGGATTTATAAACAAGAAGTTGTAAGGAAAAGTGTCAAATCCCAGGTGTACCCACCTTGGTTCTGCAGAGCCAGAAGTGTAGAAGAAATTTTTTTCCTTGTTATTTGGCCCAAGGTCAAATAAGGTACTCTGAATATGGGAAATAGCTGATCCCTAGGTGTACTTTGTTTGTTGTCTCTTGGTTATTCAAAATCTGTTGAATCATAAGCCAACATTATCCATTTGAGGATTATTGTTATATGTAATGAGAATCAAGTTGTGCAGTACCTTTTACATCAATCACTATTTTTTTAGGGGTATCTTTAATGTTATTAGGTTCTTTATCCTCAAAATATTCATTTGGAAAAGAGAGAGCACCAATGATATCATTCTCTACTTCTAAGGTAGTTTCATGAAAAGCATTAGGAGAAAGACAAACACAACTCACTAATTCTTCATATCTAGAGGGAAGATTATTGAAATGGATAGGAGGATAAGTGTCATCTAGGGAATTAGGAAATATATCACCCTCTTTTGCCATAATATCATCCTCTTTCACCAAAGGAATCTCATAAGGGAGATAAGTATCAGGAGAATAATCCACATCATTGTCCAATGGTTCATCCCAAAGAGGGAGATCATTAAGAGTATGTTCTTTCATCAATATTTACTCATGAGGAAGAGAAAATTTGGGAAAGGAATCATTGAGATGCTTATAAAGGGGATTTTTGTATACCGTAAATCCTTCTATCACATTAATCAAGTTTTGTCAAAAAGATAGTTTAGGAGGTTGAAAGGAAGAATTAGTAGAGATGAAGTCATCAAGCACTTCATCCATCATATCAAATTCTTCACTAATAAATGGATCATTAAAGACAATAAAATATTGTAAAAAGAAATCAGTAATTTTGTAATGCAATTAGCGAATGTAATGAAAAAAAGCTTCAAATAATTAATCTAAAAACACATAATAATGCATGGAAATAAATATTTTTGGATTTTTATTATTTTAACATGTAAATTTAATGCAATAATGAACTAGATCTATGAAAACAGTATGAAAAAAAAAGTCTTTTTTCGTAATCAATGAATGTAAAAATCAAAACTAACTACATAAAATGTAACAATTACAAATCAAAACTAGACACCAAATCAAAATGAAAGTGTCATGTGTTAGGTTCACCAAAATGTGTAATATAAAAAGGGCTCACCTAAAAGGCCCGATTTTCCCCAATTCATGAGGCACATTAGAATACAAAAGCACCTCAACACAAATTAGATGAGCACCACCTAGTAAGAGGGATGCCAATGCAAGATTTTTTCTCTGAGGGTTTCCATTCCTTTCCTATTTAGAATCATAAAAGGGATGAATAAGACTAATATGTAAATGAATAATCAAGATAAGAGATTATCTAATCAACTAAAAATTATATTTCGAAGGAGATCAAAGTAAATTTGAGTTCACCTAGAATCGAAATAGGAGAACTGAAGACTTAGATAAAAAAATTTTACTACTAGAATCTTGAAAATACCTATAACTTATAATTTGAGATCCCATACCCAGTATCTATTTGCACCTAAAATTTTACAAATTTTTGCAAGGAACAAAATGTCTTAAACATTCTACAACTAGGTATAGAGTGTTTGAAATGTTATGTACCCAAGGTTTTTTGTCAGGACAAATTACAGAGTGGTTTTCCCAATGCTAAGATGTCATAGAAGTTTTGACAACTAATTTTGGGATCATCTACACCTTCAAATCTAAGAAATATGTGTGTGGGTGGCTATTAGGGGATTTCCTTGGTAAACCCCCCCTTTTGGTGTTTCCCACCTCCATAGGTAACCAATATAACAAAGATACAAGTGTGTAGTGCTTGCAAATCTAGAGTATGTCTAAATTGCTATAAGATAAAGTGCATAAATGTAATGTAATGATGTACCCTAGTGTGATAAAGTAAGCCCTGTACAAAAATGCAATCAATGTGTGATTTTAAGGATGTAACAAGTATAAATTTGAAGCACAAACATGTAGATCTGAAGATAACAAGAAACCATACCCTATCCTAAGAGGAAGATTACAAGTCAATCATCAATTGACGATCTCCTAGTGATCATCACAATCCTTTTGAAGTTTAATCGTTAGGTTGAGAATTTTTGGAATGCTTGAATGCTTAATGGAAGATTGATGTAGCCTTGCTTTGCAAGTCCCTGCCTCATAGGATGTCTTTAAATTGGGACTTCAACCTTGCAAATTGAATTCATCCTTTCAAAATAAAGTGTGAAGCTTGAGTTTATAATAAATTAAGATATGGAATTGAGAGAGTCGATTGTAAATTCTATTCTTCTTCTAAATCACCGAGATGGGGACCCAATTTAAATTTGGGCTCATAACTTGGGGTATAGAACATTTGAAACATTATGTACCCGAGAACAAAGTGTTTGAAATATTTTGTACCTAGGAAAATAATGTTTGAAACATTATATTCCACCCATTTTATGCCCAAATTAGGATTGTGGATCAGGAGATGTGGGATTAGAACTGACAACTAGATTCGAGGTTAGGACAAAACACCAAGGCCACAAATGGTAACATAGAGCATGGGAGATAAAATGAATTATTGGAATGGAGAATTAATAGAGGGGAATACTTATAAATGAGGGCTTACCTCAATTTTAAACAAGATTGAAGGGATAGAGGACCCATATTTGAATTTAGGTATTCATTAAGTGTAATTATGAAGTCTAATTATGAAAGCTATAATGAAAATACACTAAGGTAGGTGCTAAATAATTATGAAATTATACACCACTTAGGTGCTTACAATTTATGATGCTAAACATACATACATACATACCTACATACATGCATACATATGTACATATCTAGGTACATTCATTTATATATGTACATTTATATCAAATTTGTTCAAAGAAAACTATATTGTTCTCTAAATTTGTGGGTGCTTCTTCCTAGAGTATGCATATTGTATACACCTTTGAAGTTAGGGTGTGCACATATTCATATATATATATACTTGTGTGCATGTGCGTGTGTATATATATGTGTGTGTGCACATACAAACACACACATACACACACATATACATGCATAGAAAATACAGTGAGGATATACATATTTGTAAGAGGTAAATTATATTCTACTATAGTTCAATATAGTTATAAATATAGTTAAATAAAAAGGGATTAGATTAATCATCAACTATAGGATTAGAATATTCACATGCTTCAATAATAAAGAGATATTATTCATTGAGTATATCTCTACATATTCATAAGAGGTGAAGTATATTAGATTATAGGTAAATTAGATTGGATTATTCACATAGTTAAATAAAGAGGGATTAGCCATGGAGTATAGGACTACATTTTTAGAAGAGGTAAATTAAAATGCATATGACAACATATTTGTAAGAGGTAGATATGATATAATCCTATACTTTGATACATGATATAAGAGTAAATTCATATACTAAGGTGATATATTTCATCATATATTTGTTAAATGCACGTGAAAATTGAGAGCAGGGGAGCGAATCAGTTGTTTATAAAACTTATAAATATTTCCTTGAATCAGATCCATAAAAAAATTTCTAATTAGGTGCACAAAAATGTTCTTAATCATAATCACATAATAATGGAAAAATAAAATAACATGTGAAAATAGAAACCACCATGCATAAGGAAACACCACATTTACATAGAAAACCCACAAAGAAGATTAATTCTCAATTGTATAAACACTTTTTAGGGTGACATCGATTAAGATGATTTTTACAAAGAATTCTCACTAGACAAAAAGGCTAACTGCCTAGATGAAGAAGAATAAAAGAGAAAATATCCACCACTAATGCACTTTTGCAACTTGACTGAAAGATTTGTAGATACCTTCTACTCACTATTTCAAGCATCTAGCACATCAAAGTTCACACTGAACAACATCACACTTTGTAGCAACTCGTAACCACACATACAAGGAAATATATTCTCTTTCAAAAATCCTTATTACATTATCACATGCACATGCACTTGCACACACACCTTCTCTCACAAGTGTGTACACTCCCTCAGTAATTTATCCTTTACTTATACCATCCTCGTGCTAATAAAATCTCCCAAAATTGGCTAATTTTCTTAACCAAACATAAATAAATTAGGTTGGCACCTAAACATTCCCACGGTAGACATGAATAAAAAGTGGACCACAACACACCTTAACTAGGACCAAAAAATACATCACGTTACTCTTCATGTTACATTCACCGAAGCATTTTATGAAAGTGTAAACACCCGATATTAGCCAAACTTAGAGTAAACACCATCAAACTCTACAACCATGCTTTCAAAAATCAAAAACTCATTGTAAATGAATTGAATGGATATAAGAACATCATTAGCACAATTCCAAATCCTCAACACTAGAAACCCACATGCGAAGAAATGTGAAGCATGCATTTCAAACAGGAAACTTTGTAAAATATTTTTATACTCAAATAAACACCAATTCTTATAGTCTGTGATTTAGAGCACAAACAATTGAATCTAATACCTCCAAAAACTACTTAACTATATTGAAAACACATCAATAAATTTGCAACATAGAAGAAATATGGAACATATCTCTTAACACCACTACACATAAAACTCAATAACATATGCAATTTATCTAAAACACATCAATGGATTTGCAACTTAGAAGAAATATGGAGCATATCTCTTAACACCACTACACATAAAACTCAATAACATATGCAATATATCCAAAACACATCAATGGATTTGCAACATAGAATAAATATGGAGCATATCTCTCAACACGACTACATAAAGAACTCAATAACATCTGTAAAAACCAGTCACTAATGACAACAAAAACATGTTGACATCAATGACAACATCAATACCTCAACTGACTACACATTTTGATCAAACTTGCAACAATATACATATTTATCATTAATGGAAACACATCAACAACAGTAACTATCTCACATCTGGGAAAAAATTTCTCTCATGCCTAATTCTCTCCCCTTTTAACATTAATGGAAAAGGTCAGTCTAGAAAACTACTTACTCATTCTACTCAACTCTCTTTGAAGAATACATGTTATCTCACAATTGCACTTAGCTCCCTCTAAGTGGAAGCCTCCACCATTAGTCCAACTTAAGACTATACACGAAGTTCACTAGATTAATGTACCTTTATATGCATCTAGTTCTGAAAAGGTGGGGCAATAACCACCAATCTCTCTCAGAGATATTCAAGTGTATCCTTAGAAAGTGCCTTGGTAAAGATGTCAAAAAAAATTTCTTTTGTAGGGACACACTCAAGTTTCACCACATTCTCCAAAACTTTCTCTCTCAAGAATTGATACTAGATTGGAATGTGTTTTGTCCTTGAATGTAGTAATAGATTATTTGAAATATTTATTGCACTAGTATTGTCACAAAGGATAGAGATAGGCTCATCAAATAGTATTCAAATATCCTTAGATTTTGTTTCATCCATAATATATATATGCAGTAGGATGCAACAATAATATATTCAGGTTATGTGGTAGAAAAAGATACATAATCTTGTTTCTTGTTTGATCAAGCAACCAACTAGGGTCCAAGGAAAAATGCACCCTCACTTGTACTTTTCTTGTCATCTACACAATCAACCCAATTTGCATTGGTATAAGAAATTAGAGTAAATTCAGATTTCCTGAGATACCATAATCCTCAGCCTTATGTGGCTTTCAAGTATATAAAAATTATTTTCATATTAACAACATGTGTTTCTCTGGGATCTTGCTAGAATCTAGCTACAAGACAAACTACATGCATGATATATAATCTAGTAATAATCAAGTATAATAATCCTACAATCATTGACCTGTACCTAATCTCATTAATCTTAGGAGATTCAACATATTTACTCAACTTACAACAATTAGCCATAGTACATTACAGTTTAGCATTTTCCATTCCAAACTTACTCAACATTTCCTTAACGTACTTTGATTGTGAAATAAAGACACCTTCAATTTTCTGATTGACTTGTAGAATAAGAAAGAAATTCAATTCTGCAATAATAGACATTTCAAATTCCTCATGCATCTCATCAACAAAAATTTTGCACATACCATCATCTCCTCCAAATATTATATCATCCATATAAACAACTAGATTCAAAATTTCATTTTCTTCAACTTTAAAATTAAGATTGCTATCAATAGTACCTTTTTGAAATCCTTGCTTTAGTAAATTCCTATCAAGCCTTGCATAAAAAGATTTGAGAGTTTTCTTTAATCTATACAATACTTTCTTCAATTTGTAGACCATATCCCACATGTCTAATAGCTTGAATTCTTTCAATTTCTCTATTTATACTTCTTTCAATTTTGCATTCAGAAATGTAGATTTCATATCCATTTGATAAACATTCTAATTACCTCCATTCTTTCCATAGAAGAAAAAGTTCTCTCAAATTTATTCCTTCCACTTGTGAGTAACCCTTACACACAAGCTCTCTTTATTACTTACTATATGTCCATCTTCATCCATTTTTATTTTTCTAAAATGCCTATTTACTTCCCATCACATTCCTATCTACTAGCCTTGGGACAAGTTTCCAAGTCTAAATCTTCTCAATATGTTCTAGTTCCTCTTTCATATCCTGCATCCAATGTTGATCTTTGCAAAATTCTTTCACATTCTTTGGTTATATTTTTGAAATCAGGCATAAGTTCACCTTTTCTTCAATAATTTTACTTCTTGTGATAACACCTTTGTTCTTGTCTCCAATGATCTATTTCTCAGAATGATTCTTTTGTAAATACCTAAGAGTTTTATGAGCAATTATTGGAGCATCTTTTGTGACATTTTGCACTTCTATTTCTTCAACATTATCTTCTCCCTCTTTACCAATTGAATCATCTAATTCATATCCAACTTCTATTTTTGTGCTCTTCTAAATGTATTCATCAACCTTCACAGTTGTGCTTTCAACTATCCTTCTTAATATCTTGTTGTAACATTTGTAAGCTTTTCTTTTAACAAAGTACCCAAAGAATATAGCTTTATCAACTTTTATGTCAAAATTTCCCAAGTTTTATTCATCTCTTCTAATGTAACACTTACTTCCAAATACTTTGAAATATTTCACATAAGGATTCCTTCCATACCATAACTCATAAGATATTTTTCTGAATTTTCTTCTAATGTGCACTCTATTAAGTATGCACATTGAAAATGTATTGCTTCTCTCTAGCACACAACCATATTTACATGGAAAACCCTATTAAGGGAAAAATCACAGAGAAGATTAATTCTAAAATATATGAACACCTATTAGGGTGACATCGATTAAGGTGATTTTTACAATGAATTCTCATTGCAAAAAGGTTCAATGTTAGAGGGCTCACTGCCCAAATGAAGAAGAATAAAAGAGAAAAGATCCACCACTGATGCACCTATTCAACTTGAATAAAAAAATGTTTTTTGTATCTAGCACATGAAATTCCACACTACACAACATCACACTTCACACCAACTCATAACCACACATATAGGAAGATAGATTCTCTTTCAAAATATTCATTGCATTGGTGCATGCACTTGCACTCACACACAAACCTTTGCTCACACTCCATTAGCAATTTATCCTTTACTTATATCATCTTCATACTAATAAAAACAATCAGAGTTGGCTAAGCATCTTAACCAAACACAATTAAAATTAGGTTGGCACCTAAACAATCCCATTGTAGAAAGGAATGAAAAATGGACCACAAAATATCTTAACTGGGAACAAAAATACACCGTTCTTGTTACCATTCTTGTCATTCATCAATTTTTTTTTATGAAATTGCAAACATTTGTGGTCAACCAAACCTAGAGTAAACACCATTAAACTCTACAACCATGCCTTAGAAACACAAAAAATTGTGCCAACTAAATTGAACAAAGAGAAGAACATCATAAGAACAATTCTAAATCCTCGACACTAGAAACCAACACATGAGGAAATGCACATCATGCATTTCACACAAAAATATCTATCAAACAATGTTATACTTAGATAAACACCAATTATTTTTATCTACGATCTGAAGCACAAAAACTCAAATCTAATACCTCCAAACATTGTTTAACAATATATCCAAACTACATCAATAGATTTGTAACATAAAAGAAATGTAGAGAGTATCTCTCAACATCACTACACAAAAAACTCAATGCATCCACAATAGCCAATCACTAATGACAACTGAAACATGTTAACATCAACACCTCAACCAACTACTCATTCTGCTCAAACCTACAACAATATTCCCATGTTATTACTCTCATATTTAATAATAGCAATCATAGAAATCCACCATGGCAGCGACTCAAGTTAATAGAAGATAGCTTTTTTATAATCTAAAGATAGATTAAATTTAATAAAATAACCAATGATGGAGAATCTCACATGTTTAGTAGCGATTGAATTGGATTTTGCATATCTTTTACATTTTTGTTGATGGATTGAAGCATTGATGCATATTATAATAATTGGTGGATGGTGTTATGATTTAAACTGGATAAAAATTGAACCCTTGATCAAGCATAATGTATCTCAAATTCATATTGATTATCCTTCCCCCATTGGTTGTTTTGCATACTCTACCATGGATTCTCCCATTCAACTACTTTCTAGTAGGCAACAAATGTCATTATTTAGTGAGATCAAGGAGAAGTGATTTAAAACTATAATGAACTATAATAATCTCTTGGTTTTGCATGTGGTAAGAAGGATAATTAGAGTGGAGTTCTTGAATTTGAACCATAAATATTGTGTGACTATGAATATCACTTCATTTTTCCTAGTTTTCATTCTCATCACTGGGGAGCCAAAGGTGGCTACAAATCTACTTTGCAAGAAGTTTTTTAAGGAGGACTTTTTGGGAGAACTATAAGTGGTTGTTGAAAATGTCCACAATGAGATGAAAATTCCTTGCCCACAAAACTACTTCTTAGTGAGTAGTGGTGGGAGGGAAATAAAAAATTAGTCCAATTTTAACAATGTGGGATCAGAAATCCTTCAAGCACAACATTCCATTCATTCTTAGGAGTATCAAATCATTGCAAAAACTTCTTGGTATCAAAGTGGAAGATGGGGAAGGTTAGTTTGAAAACCAAAAGATAGAGGAGGACTTGGAGAATGAGGACGAAGATTGGTGCAAGAGCACCAGGACATGCAATCAGGATCAAGGAGGCATGGAGAAGACATGAAGGATCCTATGATGTTTCAAAGGTCAATTGGAACATGCTAAGACCAATTATGGCCTTTAGAGGCAATAATGTGAATGTAAAGGTAAATGGTCCCTAAGGGTCTTGATAAGGACCCCATGACTAATTGATGATGTAAAGGGGGTTAATAGTACCCAAGGGGTCTAGAGTAGTTTAGAGAAATTAAGAATAAGGTTATAAATCCTTTTTATAAGGTTTGGTAGATTAGAAGTTGCAAATACTCCATAAATTGTAAGTTAAGAATTCAAATCTTTGAATCTTAATGACTAGTTGTAATTAGGAGGGAAACTTCATTTTCTGTTTGTTATGCAATGCAATGACCTCTAACCACTTAGATCTGGTAAATGAGGTTAAAACACATCTTTAAATACTCGTGTATGGATGAAAGAGGCAAAGATGTAATTGCACATGTGACTGTACGACTGGAAGCAGAGTTTTTGCAATCAAATTCAAGGTTACTTACAATTTATGGTTTTATTTTGATTGATCTCTATCATTAGATGAATTGATCACACTAATAAAGTCATATTCTAAGTGTTTGAATGGTTCACTGATCCATTTGTATCATAATTACTAATTTATATTAACCGGTGTAAGGGATTTGAGTTTTATAACATCACAGTTTTGGGTTTTGTTGAATAAATTAATCCATTCCTTGAATGGTTGTATGATTATCAAGGGATGGATACACATTAACATGTAACATTATGTACTAACACCAAATACGCAGGAGATTTGGTGATTGCATGGGTACCCTATGAGATTGGTGGAGTAAGTTGGATGAAATCGGTGGCTAGCCTATAGCAACAAAAGATCTTCTTGAATAATGGCATTTTTATGATTGGATAAGTGTTATATGGATGAATACATGGTGTAGGATCCATCAATTGATCCTGGAAGTGACTATGGTGAGTGGAACCATTAAACCCTCATTTCAAGGCCTTTGTGAGTAGGGTTTTGTGGATTTTGTATCAAATGAGCACATAGATTAAATTTGACTTGAAAAAACTTTGATTGGAACCATATTAGAATACTTTCCAAAGTTATAGAGATTGGGAATCAATATTTTGTGTACTTCCTTTGTTAAAGTGACCAATTTCTATGCAAAAAATTGTGAACAATCAAGAGACAACATATATCATCCAAAACAAGTCTACCTAAGGTTTTGGTATGTGAAAGGAGAGACAAATAGGTATCTAAAACTCCCATTATTTTGCCTTGTGTTTTCTTAGTGGTGCCTTTCACTGAGTAGCTTTGATGTGTTTTGTTCTACTCGGTGGTGTTCTTCATCGAGTGGGTTCGGTGTGTTCTATGTTGCTTGGTAGCCTATATACTTGCAAGGTTTCCTTACCCAAGGGTTCCTTTCCCTTTTCAAAAAACTTTTGAATCACTCATAGCTAAGTGTCTTGAAGTCACCTATGCCATTGTAGGCCTCTTGTGACATTATAACCATTGTGGAAACTTTTGTGTATTTGCATTTACCTTAGTTGTTTTGTGAGCCCTCATCTACCTTTGCATCAAATATGTGGAGTTTGACTTTATCATTCACAAGGATCCCTCTGAGGAAGCGACAAGAAAAAGTGTAAGGCCAAGCCATGGTGGTCAAGTTTTCTCTTCCATGTGAAAAAATTATGGTGTTAAAAACAAATATTTTTTGTTGATAGTAATGTTTTTTGTTGAATTGAACAAGTGGAAGGTTGTTTACTAGCCAAATTTTGGAATAGTTTTATGCATATTTAGGGTTAGGATAGAATCATTTTGTGCATAAATGATGTAGCTTTGGCTATACGATGGTAGTCTAAGCTGATATGACTGATGTACTGGTGGATTGGAAAACTTTTATTTTAATAAATATATAAAGCCTACTTCATTTGTTTACTGAGAACATTGGTTGAAGATAATTGTTCAATGATCAAAGTTTGAGTATTATGAGTTGTATGGTTTAATAATTGTTGTCACTAGGGATTGTACCTGAGTATGGCTAAGTATGGACCTAGCAATCCCATGAAACATGGGACTACTTTCAAGCTTTGGGTAACCTATCAGAAAGTAGACCTCCGGTTTAGGGGCCAGCTTCCCCTTGAATCACCTAGAACTTAACTAAACTTTGAAGGAAAAGGGAGAGAGTGCATGAAACTAAAACTAAAACTAGGTGATTCACCAAACTGAATAGATCTACAAACTACAAAATACTCACAATGGAATTCAAACATAACCTGAGCATCACAACTTCTCCCTAAATCTGATTTTTCCATTAGAAATAACAAGGTGCTGGCTGAAAATGAGGGAAAATGAATTCCACAACCCTAAAAACTTTCAAATGCACATAGATTAATACTTCAGGAAATAAAAAGTGTTTATGAGAATCCAAATGAACAAAATATCAAGTAAAGGACTAACTTTAATCACAATACATTAATATAAAACCCACTAAGTAACTCACAAAACTATAGGAATAAGAAGGATGATTTCCATATCCTAAATTGAAAGGAGCCAAAATACAGCTTGCTTCTCCAGAGCTACAAGCATTCACCTCCAAGAAAGAGAGAATGAAGAACTCCCCTCAATCACATAAGTGAGAGGTATATAACTAAACCTAGGAATCTGCATTGAAACCTCCTCAACCTCCTGAAAATGGAAAATCCCTCAAAATATGCTCATGAGGATGCCTCATAAACTTGGATGTCAGATTCTCGAGTTTATAGGGGCAGTGGAAAAACAAGACTCCTAAAAGAGGTGGTCAAATGAAACCACTATGTCCATTCCAAGTCATGCACTAATAATATTTTGATGAATGGTTTATAAAATACCATTGTCAGAATTTACAATAAGAATATGCAATGACTTTTACATTTAAAAAAAATTACCCCTATGTCAAAAATTAAACATGGATTTAAACACTTTGCTTCGTAAGTCAACAAATGACTCTCAACCCAATTAAGGGGAAAGTACATTTAATAACACATTGTTTAAATAAAACCCATGTTTAACTTTTGAGAATACATAGCATAAAAAATAAAATGACTAATAAAACCTCAACCTTACAAAAGGGGAGAATCAATTAAATAATCATTTTCATCAAGACCCTTCAAAAATGAGGAAGTCACTGGTAACAACCACTTCTCCTTCTGGCACTTGGAAAGTTGCCCCTTTCACTGGCACTCCTGCATATGTTCCTCAGGCTAGATATGGAAACATTCCAATTTTTGGGAGCCTTTTAATTTTTGAGGCATCGTTATTGGAGGTAGGTACTATGGCTCTTGTTTAGATTTCATTTTCTCCTTTCTCTAAATTTTGAGGGCACTGCATTATGTCTTACCTTCTCTGTATTTATCTTTATTGGGGCCAAGGGCCATGGCTTTGTATCACTATGTGTATTTGGCCCCTATGAACTTTCAAGGGCATGGTATCTCTATAGTTCAAGCATTTGATTGTGCCACTAGTGTATCTATAGTGGCCTGTGAAGTTCTACTGCATCATTTCTTGTTCACACCTTCTATTTTGAATCTCTTGGCATTTTTGATTCATTGTATGATGTTCTCTGCATTAGATACTCATGTGCCTTGAATGCTTAAGGCCCGTCAGCTTGGTCTTTATGTATTGATGTTTTGTTTATGGCCTACAAGCCCTTGTGCTACATCTCCTTTTCCACTGTGACGTGCTCACTGGTTTTACTTACACCATCATGGAATATTACTGGTAACACCATGCCCTACTCTTCTGATGACCTAAGAGCTAGGGAATCCTCATGCTTGCTTATTGATTGTTTGTTATTGATGAGGGTATTGGTGGCATTTTATCTCCATATTTGTTATGGCATACTGGTTCATCTTGTATTCATTATTATTTGTGCTTGGAGCCCACGGGTTGGAGCTTGGGCATCACATCTTGGCAACCTACTAGTTGAAAGACTAGGGCCCGATGCCTATGTATGTCCCTTATGCACAACCTGTGAGCTATTTTATCCATTGTTTTGTACACTTACTGGCTTGCATTTGAGCCTACTACTGTGTTTTCCTCATATATTTGCTGGTTCATTTGATATTATGCACATAAAAAATGTGTTCATTGTTTATGCCAGCCCGTGAAGATTTGCATTTCAGTATCATTAATCTGCGTTTGACAATTGGCATGCTTCAGCTATATATACTCATTGTGCTGCTATAGAATTCACTGTTTATTATGGACATTGCTATTTATCTTCGATGACCCATGAGCAAGGCCAGGGCACATCGTTGATGGTTTGATGCCATGCCTTTGAGCCATAGGCTAGGGCATTGTATTGATTCATCCTTTCTTGGAGCGCCTTTTGAATCATAACACCATTCATTTTTCTATTGTGTTTAGCTTTATGCTGCAAACTCCTATTTGCCATTCATATGCTTGCTATTTAGATTTATGGCATTATGCTTTCATGTTTTGGCTTTGAGCTATGAGTGTTCACTATATTACATACTTGTTCGTTGTTTGGGTTATCATGCCATGGTATGCCTTGTCTTCGGCATCATATTGATAACACCATCCCAATGCTTTTTACCTTCATTACTATGGAAAATTGGTGTTGACCCTATATGCACATTTGTCAGGCTTTGATCGCCTACTTTGTTATTGATGTCTGCATTTGATATTCATGATATTACAGACAGTTGTTGTCAACCTGTTGTGCTGCCATGTTAATGAAGATACACTCATTGGGGCTCATTATTCTTTAATTAGAAGGTGTTGTTATGAATTTGAAGGCATCTTTGTATTGTTGATCTTAGCTTGTTCACTTTTGAATGATTTTTAAGGCTCGAACTCTTACTATTACCATGCAAGTTCAAGATCATAGGAGCACATTGGGAACACCTTGGATCAGGACTTCATTACCAGGCAATGTCTGGTACCCCTATATTTATGTTGATTATTTCATGTATATCTGTACTCATTTATGCAATTCTAAAAATGGCTATGCTCAAGGCCTGTGTGACCTTAGATAAATGGTCTTTTTAGTTCTTTTCCTTTTGTACAACACATTTAAGCAATGGGCACATATACATGTAATTCTTTTAGATGTAGATCATTCTTTTTCCTTTTCATGTATCTCATTATGAAATGAACACAAATTTAAGAAAGATCACCTAATAATCCAAACTAGGGTATAGTAGTCTCATTATTAATCAGGTCTCCAAAGATGAGTAAAAATATGATAACATTCTTATGACCTCAACTGAGTGCTTGCCTACTAAGCACCTTGACCAGTTGCCTTTGAATCTATTGGGCACAGAGTCTCATAATCCAGAACTAAACCTAGCTCCCAACCAAAACAACCTCCTTCTCTCCAACAAAACTAAAACCAACTGCCTAAGCTAGAATGCTCTAGCTTATTGCTAACCCAAACCAAACTGAAAATTGAAGGCTCAAGGCAAACTTGTGCTGAAGCACTTAGGGAACATAAAACTGAAAACTCCTATCCTACCCTGCTATAACTAGTATCAACAAACTGGTTAAACAAATCCATTAACTGGACTATTGAAATAACTTCCCATTCTCCTCGGAGTGTTACACTTTGCATATTTGATGTCAATAAGGAGAAGATGGAACATAAAAATATATTGAACTACTTGGCATATCAACTTTTGAAATTGGTAGTCCATATAACTAACCTTGATAAGATCATAGTTGTTGTCCTCCTAAGGAGGCTGATGAGACTAAATAAGCTCCTGGTCACTAATGAGTGGATTTCTAACATCACCCTCCATTTAATCCTTGAGTATGGATGTCCCACTTGACCCCATCTGAGCTATGTATCTGATAGGACACCCCCTTGAGAGTACAAGTCCAAGCTTTTGTATGTTGATTGTCCTTTCTTGTTCAACATGTTCCTTATGAGTGTCTTCAACATGCTGATCAAAATTATGCCCCTCCATGATGGTCTGCCATACCATTTCTTCTTCTACAGTTAGAGGATCATCCTCTTCTTCAGTTGGAAAAGCCAATAGCTCATTAAAGCTATCAAATTGCATCACTAGTTCTTCCTCATTATTTAGGAAACATGATCCCTGAGAGTCATCCACCACTTTATTGCAGATAGGTATAGATTCTATAACTGGAACAACATTAAACTCTTGAAATGAAAGGTCTTTCTTAAGAACATGCATGTTATCATCCATTCTAGGGAGATGAGGAACATCGACAAGAGTTGACTAGAAAGAATTAATCATGGAATCAAAATCTTCTTGTTGTTCTAAGTTAGCAGAAATCATATCATCTTTCTTATCATAATCAGTGAGCTCAACTAGTAAATCCTGTATTACCTCTTCTTGCTCAATATAACAAGGCATTTCTTCAAATAAATCAATTAGGATCTCACCTTCTTCACTTGCTCCCTAATCCTTGTCTTGCTGCTCTAATCCATCATTGTGTAAAAAATCTACTTGTTCCTCATGATTATTATGAAAAAGTACACCTAAAAGATAAGATTCATCCTCTTCCTGGTAGCTTGAAATGCTATGAGGTGTAGGGGTCTCTTTAGGAATTGGCTCATAGGGATTTATCTGCTATAGGACGGGCTCATTGTCACTTAAGAAGTCAAACCTTTTAGGTGTCTCTTCTATAGGAATAGAATAGAGTGGCTAGAAAACTGAGATAGGGTCATGCATAGGCTCTGAAAAATCATGGAGGTTAGGCCCCTATTGACTAGGATTCTGAACTGAAGGAGAGATCCTAGAGCTTGGAATTTCAATAGAAGTGCTAGTGGACTTACCAGGCAAGAAATTTGGGATTTGAACCTTGTGAGTCTCTTGTCTGGTCTGCAAAGCATCTAGGTCCTCTTTAGCAGCATGAGGCATCTCCTCCTAGATCTCCTCCTTAAGAAGAGTTGGCATCTTGAAACTTGGATACATGGTCCATGAGGGTCTCCAAAAATACATTAAGCTTTTATTGCCCTCTAGTGGATCTGGTGAGCTTTCTTGCATTAGGGAAACAATGATTTCTTGATCTCCTTGCCTTGGTGCTTGTGCCAATATATTCTTAATCAACTAATCCTTTTTTGCAATCTATCTAGCTAGTGTCTCTTGCTCATGATCATGAAACTCATCATTTTTTGCTAACTCTTTTCGGAGATCCTCATTTTTTTGTAGCTGTCAGATATATGACCCTTATTAATTCTTGATGATCTTCAAGACTATTCTCATAAACCTTCTCTTGTGTCAAGATCAGTTGGTTCTTTTCTTCAAGGGTCTTCTCATAAATTGCTATCTTGTTCTCTAGTTGCCTTGAGATCCCTTCTTTCTGAGCCACCATCTCCATATATTGCCTTGAGATATCTTCCTTCTGAGACCTCATCTCCACATAGTCTTTCATGAAAGAGCTCATTTATTCTAAAAAATGTGCCAACCAATCATTGGAGTTTGTATCTGAAGTGGGGTAGGACTGATTTTGAGGATTGTAATGGTGACCCTCATTGGATGGTTCATAGGAATGCTGCCAGGATGTTGGATGTTGGGTGGGAGGGTATGGTAGTGCATGTTGGTAATTTTCTTTTGGTGGGCCATTGTGGCTATATGTTTTTGCTTGGCCAGCTTGATATGGCATGAATGACGACACATGGGTAGATTTCTCATGATATGGGGGGTGATAGGGCGAATATGCATTATGAATTGACATGCTTACTAATCAAATGAGCTGGTAAAAAGGGTATTTTATGAAACTTACTAGTACTAGGGCTGCTTAAACCGGTAGATTTTTTCTTAGAGTCACCATGGTGTTTGAAATAAACTACCTCTAAAGGCTGATTGCACTGAGGATCACACTAGAATCTCAGTGAATGATGAGAATCATTACAGTCCCACCGGGCGTGCCAAAAACTGTTGTCACTAGGGATTGCACCCGAGTATGGCTAAGTGTGGACCTAGCAATCCCATGAAACATGGGACTACTTTTAGGTTGTGGGTAACCTATCAGAAAGTAGACCTCTAGATTAGGGGTCAACTTCCCCTTGAATCACTTGGAACTTAACTAAAATTTGAAGGAAAAGGGAGAGAGAGTGCATGAAACTAAACTAAAACTAGGTGATTCACCAAACTGAATAGATCCACAAAATGCAAAACACTCACAATGGAATTCAAACATAACTTGAGCATCACAACTTCTCCCTAACTCTGATTTTTCCCTTAGAAATAAAAAGGTGTTGGCTGAAAATGAGGAGGGAAAATGAATTCCACAACCACAAAAACTTTCAAATGCACATAGATTAATACTTCAGGAAATAAAAAGTGTTTATGAGCATCCAAATGAACAAAATATTAAGTAAAGGACTAACTTTAATCACAATACATTGATATAAAACCCACCAAACAACTCACAAAACTATAGAAATAAGAAGAATAATTGCCATGTCCTGAATTGAAAGGAGCCAAAATACAACCTGCTTCTCTAGAGCTACAAGCATTCACCTCCAAGAAAGAGAGAATGAAGAACTCCCCTTAATCAAATAAGTGAGAGGTATATAACTAAACCTAGGAATCTACATTGAAACCTCCTCAACCTCCTGAAAATGGAAAATCCCTCAAAATAGGCTCATGAGGATTCCTCATAAACTCGGATGTCATATTCCCAAGTTTATAGGGGTAGTGGAAAAACAAGACTCCTAAAAGAGGTGGTCAAATGAAACTACTTTGTCCATTCCAAGTCATGCACTAATAATATTCTGATGAATGGTTTATAAAATATCATTGTCAGAATTTACAATAAGAATATGTAATGACTTTTACATTTAAAAAAAATTACCCCTATGTCAAAAATTAAACATGGATTTAAAACCTTTGCTTCCTAAGTCAACAAATGACTCTCAACCCAATTAAGGGGAAAGTACATTTAATAAATCATTGTTTAAATAAAACCCATGTTAAAATTTTGAGAATACATAGCATAAAAAATAAAATGACTAATAAAACCTCAACCCACAAAAGGGGAGAATCAATTAAATAATCATTTTCATCAAGACCCTTTGAAGATGAAGAAGCCACTGGTAACAACCACTTCTCCTTCTGGCACTTGGAAAGTTGCCCCTTTCACTGGCACTCTTGCATATGTTCCTTAGGCTGGATATGGAAACATTCCAATTTTTGGGAGCCTTTTGATTTTTGAGGCATCGTTATTGGAGGTAGGTATTGTGGCTCTTGTTTAGATTTCATTTTCTCCTTTCTCTGAATTTTGAGGGCACTGCATTATGTGTTACCTTCTTTGTATTTATCTTTATTGGGGCCGAGGGCCATGGCTTTGTATCACTGTGTGTATTCAGCCCCTATGAACTTTTGAGGGTATGATATCTTTGTAGTTCAAGCATTTGATTGTGCCACTGGTGTATCTACAATGGCTTGTGAAGTTCTACTGCATCATTTCTTGTTCACACCTTCTATTTTGAATCTCTTAGCATTTTTTATTCATTGTATGATGCTCTCTGCATTAGATGCTCATGTGCCTTGAATGCTTAAGGCCCGTCAGCTTGGTCTTTGTGTATTGATGTTTTTTTTATGTCCCACGAGCCCTTATGCTACATCTCCTTTGCCACCGTGACGTGCTCACTAGTTTTACTTACACTGTCATGGAATATTACTAGTAACGTCGTGCCCTACTCTTCTAATGACCCAAGAGCTAGGGCATCCTCATGCTTTCTTTTTGATTGTTTGTTATTGATGAGGGCACTGGCAGCATTTTATCTTTGCATTTGTTATGGCATACTGGTTCATCTTGTATTCATTATTATTTGTGCTTGGAGCCCACAGGTTGGAGCTTGGGCATCGCATCCTGGCAACCTGCTAGTTGAAAGACTAGGGCCCAATGCCTATGTATGTTCCTTATGCACAACCCATGAGCTATTCTACCCATTGTTTTATACACTTAATAGCTTGCATTTGAGCCTACTACTGTGTTTTCCTCATATATTTGCTAGTTCATTTGATATCATGCACATAAAAAATGTGTTCATTGTGTATGCTAGCCCATGAAGATTTGCATTTCAGTATCATTGATCTGCGTTTGATCATTGGCATGCTTCAGATGTATATACTCATTGCACTTCTATAGAATTCACTATTTATTATGGATATTGCTATTTATCTTTGATGACTCGTGAGCAAGGCCAGGGCACATCATTGATGGTTTGATGTCATGTCATTGAGCCATAGGCTAGGGCATTATACTGATTCATCCTTTCTTGGAGCATGCCTTTTTAATCATAACACCATTCATTTTGCTATTGCATTTAGATTTATGTTGCGAACTCCTATTTGTCATTCATACGCTTTCTATTTAGATTTATGGCATTATGTTTTCATGTTTTGGCTTCAAGTTGTGAGTGTTCACTGTATTGCATACTTGTTCTTTGTTTGGGTTATCATTCTATGGTATGTCGTGTCTTCAGCATCATATTGATAACACCATCCTAATGCTTTTTACCTTCATTACTGTGTAAGCTAAATATGGGCCTCTCATTCAGCCTCACACTTCAACATAGTCATTGTTCACCAGTTGCAGCCAAGAATGAATATGAGATTATTCATCTTGCCTGTCTCAATGATTCGACCTATTGCCTCCTATCCAGGTAGGGTTCATAATTGCTCTTAGAATCAAGAGTCCTGCAACCATAGACTAACACTAGAATAGAGGATTTAACTAGAAGTACAATGCAGATTGTTCTAGAATGAGTATGCAAGATTGATCTAGAAATGGTGAAATTAATCTAAGAACAATGAAAGAAAACTAGATTAATAAATGAAATGCATCTTTAATCTAAATATGATATTAGAAATGAAGATTATGCTAAGAAAATAAAGCTTGAATGTAAATGAGTTCTGGCAACAATTCGATGGCACTTCGTTGCTCGAAAAGTTGGATCCTTTGAATGAGAAATGAGGGTTCTTTTATAGAATCCCAGGTTCAATCGATGGTTGAGATTGAATGAGATAGAGGGTGAAGATTGAAGGAGAGTTTAGTTCAGAATAGAAAGTTTCCTGCAAAGAGACAATCAATTGTTTGCGTTTTGCCTGTGTAGAGCTTTAACTATTTTATTTCCTTTTTTTGATTTTCAATTAAATTAAAGTTTCCTTTTCTGAACTGCAAAGAAGATTTGGAGAGAATATTTAATTCAAATAAATACAATATTGCCTCATAAGTGGATTTTCTCAATTATTTGAATAATTAAATTCATTTATTGAGATGAGGATATTTATTTAAAACTAAATATTTATTTAATTCTTTTTTCATGTGTTTTAGCTAAAGAGGGTGAATTTAATTTAATTAAAGTGCTAGGACTTTGTAATTAAATTAATCAATCATAGGGTTTATTTAACCAATAAATGTCAATATTTTAAGAATTAAATATGATATATGATTAATGCAAATTTAAGGTTTTCTACATTTGACACTAAGTCAAGTAAAGTCAATCAGAAGAGAAAATTGCATTTGATGATTCAGAATTTGAGAGAATGAGACTAAAATGCAACAAAATTGGTTAGGATATCAAGATGCTGATTTTGGGGTATTACATTTTGCCCCTCTTTGAATTGATGGGCGAGTAGCGCATTGATTCAAAGAATAATCCGAATGTGACAATTTATGAGATTTTCAGGATTATCTCCAGAATGAAGCTTAACCCTCAGAAGTCAAGGTTGGATTGCCAAGACACCGATCAAATTGAGTTGTAGAATCATCTCCAGAATGAAGCTTGATTCTCTGAAGTCTAAGTTAGATTGCGAAGACCTTGGTCAAATTACCACTTTCGTAAGATTGTCCCTAGAACGAGACTCAATCTTTAGGATTCAGGGTTAGATTGCCCCAATACCCATCAACTAAATGATAACTCATGTAGATTTGCAGGACTATCTCCAGATCGAAGCTTAGTCCTTCAAGACCTGGGTTAGATTGCCCAGATGTCGGTAAAAGAGTTTCGAGAGCCATCTCCAGAACAAAGCTTGACTTTTAGGAATTAGGGTTAGATTGCCCCAATACCTAATAGGGATTTCAAGGATCATCTACATAACGAAGCTTGATTCCCAAGGATATGAGTTAGATCACTCAGATACCTAAAGATATTTTGAGAACCATCTTCAGAACGAAGCTTGATTCTCAGGGATCTAAGTTAGATTGCTTAGATACCTAGCAATATGATGACAAGATGCAAGGCACAAAAATGCCCCAAGTGAGGAGATGCCCCTAGCGATGAGGACTTTGGATTTAGATCAGATTGATTCAAGATTCAATCATGCAATCATCCTGCCCCCTCGGGAGAGAAATGGAAAGATGACACGTCATGAAAGGTAATTGACAGCAAAAGGTTGTAGATAGAGATGAAATCAGAGATTTAGAAGAACTCAGAAAATATTACAAAATAATCAAGAAGATGCAGAAGTGATCTGGAGTGATTTGGAGGTCTGGTTGACCAAGTTTGACCAAGTTGGACCAGGGTTGACTTTTGATGAAAAAGTTGAGAAAATGATGATGAGATGTGATTCTATCAAGAATACGACATCAGAAGGTTGACTGCACAAGCGTCTGATCACGTCAGTCCTATAAATTTTAAAACATGATTTTGAGCTATTTAGGAGTGTTAGATTTTGATTTTGATCCTGAAAATAGATTCAGAGCTGTCGATTTAGCCAAGGGTGAAGTTTTCATGGGACACCATTTTTGTATACTGACACGATGATTTATAGATATGAGCTCATCTTTTGGCATCATTGTACATGTCATTTATTGCTTTAGATGTTTTATGCTTTATGAGATTTATCCTAGATGATTAGATGAGTAGATATGAGATGTATGGCATGTATGAATATGAATATGCACATGTTTTTATGGTTATGTATGTATGTAATGTGAAATGCAATGATGAATAAATGTAATGTATGATTTGATTTGTGCTTATGAATATGTAGATGTAAATGTATGTATATGGATTATGAGAATGCACTTTGATGGATGTAATGCAATGTATGTGGTACTAATCATCTCATGCAGGATATCACAATACATGATGGGTACTAACCAAAAGAATGTTCTTGAAGATCGAGAGTGAGGATTAGACACTTGTGCAGCTAAGGTGAACCCGAGATGTAAGATGAGAACCCTCGTACAAATCTAGAAGGATACAAGAAAGAGAACTACAAAGTACTATCGCAATGCAAGTCTAGAATGAAAATACAAGCCTAAGTTAGACGCACTCCCTAGGACTGTGTTGCTGGACCCATTAGATAATTATCATCACATAGCGTTTAGTATCGGATGATCATGAGATGTCATACAACTCTCACTGATATGACAATCATGAGAATATGAATATGAAATCAGTCTTTAGATTTGTCAGAATGAGGTGTAATCATTAAGGCACAAGAAGCCAGAATGACCTGAACACCTATTCCTTTTGATTTAGCAAGGTAAAATAAGTATGAAAGCACAGTTTCTAGGATGAATTTAATGTTGCTTGTGTACAAACACACCAGACACGTGAGAGTGTCTTCTTTTGCTAAGTGATAATAAGAATGCTCACAGTGACCCTTACGTTCACTTCGGAGGACGAGCAGTTTGAAAGTTCACTTGTAGTAGAAAGAAGCCACTCAAATAGACAAGGAGAAGAACCAACCTCACCAAAGTTTCCATATAAAAGGAGTCGAGGTACACATGGCCATCTAACAGAAGATAGAGGCTCTCATAGTGGACACCCATTTCAGATGGATTCATTGGATCATTGGAACTAAACCAACAAACAAAAAGCAAAGAAAAAAGATCATGCCCTCAGTCCTCACATTTCTTAGTCAGAATAGACATCTTTGAGTTGCTCGAGGAGGAATGATGAAGAAAAAAAAAAGAGAGACAAAAATACAAAAAAAAAAGCTCAGCACGCTTCAGGAAGCTACAATTTAGTTTCAGTTTCAATTTTAGTGGATTGATGTCGGATCAGAAGTATATAACATTTGTGAGGAATCTCATCAAGATGACAATAGTAGACAGATGCAGTGAGAACCACTGGTGACTGATGCAAGAGAGAACCTCAAGGAGAGATTGTAGTGCTAACTAAGTATCAGCAGGAAGACACAGTGAGAACCACTAGTGACTAATACAAGGAAGATCCTATAGCTAAGTATTAGTAGGTAGACACAATGAGAATCACTGATGACTAATACGAGGAAGATCCTATAGCTAAGCATCAATAGGAAAATGTAGTGAGAACCACTGGTGACTGATGTGAGGGAGATCCTATAGCTAAGCATTAGTAGGCAGACGTAGTGAGAACCACTGGTGACTGATGCAAGGAAGATCTTCTAAAAAGATATGACAATTCCCCCTAGACCAGGAAGGGTGCCCCTAGAATATGACCAGTTTCAATCCATGTAAAGTCGAGCATAATCTCAAAGATAATTGAGAACAAGTGCATGAGCTAAAAAACTAAAGTAGGGAAAGCAAGAAAGCAACTGTACAGGGCTAAGCGGTGCTATGATAGGTATAGCATTGCAGAACAAGAGGCACTTGTTTACCAGGTTTTCACCTTCTTGGCGGGGATTTATTTCTTTTTCTACCATGACGCCTATTTACTAGGTTTTCATCAATGGCACATTTTTTATTTTTCAATTTTTTTATTATTTTTATCTTTTTTATTTTTTTGTATTTTTTGAATTTTTGAATTTTTTTGGTTGATGCATCAAAGCGCTTGTTTACCAGGTTTTCACTACGATGATCAATTTTTCAAGACTTTTTGCAATTTTTAGGATTTTTTCAGAATAGAGTATGTACATGGAGCATTCAGAAGATGTCTCGGCTGTAGAATCACTTCAGATGCAGAGTGTTGATCGACTCTTTGAGTTGTTCTCCTTCAGTAGTAGAGAGTTGATAAGCACCAGACCCAAACACTACAGTAACAATATATGGACCAAGCCAATTTGGTTCAAACTTTCCCTTTTGGATATGTTGTTGTTGATTCTTAGGATTCTCTCGCAAGATGAGATCACCCACTTGGAAGTCCCTCAGTTTGACTTTCTTATTGTAGCTCTTGGACATCCTCTTTTGATATGCTCGGAGATGATCAAACGCCACTTGTCGACATTCATCTAGTAGTTCTAGCTCTTGTAGCCAAGATATTCTAATGTCTTCATCAGTGATGAGGCCTTTTAGAGAGACTCGTGAAGTAGAAATCTCAACCTCAATAGGTATAGTAGTAGTCAACTTGGGAATTTTAGGAGTAGGATAAGATGTTGTAGTAGTGATCATGGGATCCGACCAATAGTATCTAACCATCAAGAGATCCATAGTCAAGGAAATATCACTTAAGTGAGACCCACAAATATCCTCATGGACGCATCTTAATTCTTTGTTAGACTTCCCACACTCTAAATGCTCAAGGAGAGTACACTCTAGATTTCTCTTAGTCATGTCATTAGAAATGAGGATATATTGATATGCACTTTGGGATAGGCAAGACAGAAGGAAGAGTATAAAGTATGAAAGGCAAGGATGGTGAAATGGAGGGAGGTATGAGAATTTGGAAGCTTAAATAGCAACTCTTATTTTATTTTGATATCCAAGTCTTTTAGCTTGGGAATCCACATAGCTTTTGATCTCTTTCTTTTGCTTCAAGAGGTTCTTGATTGGAATTCTTGTAGGATGGAGTTCAAGATCCATTTTTTATTTTTCTTTGATTATCTCTTTTTCTTTTTTTGAAGACCTTTGTGGTCTTTTGAACATTGCCTTCTTTGCTTTGTAGTCACATGTCGATTAGATGGGACATAACGACTTTGAGATATGGGTGGATTTTAATTTTTTTTTTAATGTTACAAATCCAAGTTACTTCCAAAGACTCAGGAATTATGGATGAAAGAGGCTAGTATGACTAGTTCAGATGGAGAGATGGAATGGGAAGTGGATGAGCCACTTATCTCGGGGAAGAGGAGGGAAGAAACGTCAATGGGATGGGCTCAAGTGCAAAGATATCAACATCATCCTCATTGTTCATGAATGAATCAGATAGATTAAGAAATTTATCTTCCATACAACATTGTCGATTGCGAGTTGTCCTAGAACAGTCAAATAAGTTTAGAGGAATATTATGTGAGCCTAACCGAGATGGTTAGTTCTGAGAGCTAGGTCCCTCTTTAGGTGGAAAGAGTGCATGAATAGGAACCATTTCTATTCTGGATCTACCAATATTCCATGAAGCTGTAATATGATGGGGTCTTATGTACCCATGATTTGTTGGAGCAGCTGAAGTGCAACTTGAAGTAGATGGCCTAGGAGCCATATGGATGATTTCCACAAAAGGGCAAAAAAGATCATCATCAGTTTCTTGATCTTGTGAGTTGGAACTCTCTCCTTTGTCAAAGTTGGTAAGATGGGCATATCGATGTATAACATCAACTTGTATTGTGATAGTAGTGTCAGATAAGGAATATCACTCATTTTCCTTTGAGTATGTCCCAATGTTGTGATATTGCCTGATGTAGTCAGATAGAGACATTGTAGGAGGTAGATTTTCTTCATCACTGTCATCTATTATAGGAGCGACATTCTTAGTAACATGAGCTTGTTTAATAGTAGAAAATTGTTCAGTAACAGAAGTAGTGGCATAGTGTAGAATAGGCATATTCAGGATGTGGGAGATATCAGCTAATGGACCCCAATCAGGATCAGTAGTATGCTTAGCATTTTGGATGGGAGTAACCTGGGTAGGACTGGAGTCCGCCATCTAACTAACGGACAAGTGTGCAAGGTGTACAGTCATGATCAAAGGTTGTGAGGTCTACCTCTACCTTGCCTAGCAACGTGAAAGGGGAATATAGTGCTACTACGAGTCACAATAGTCATAGACTAGGATTAAGTAACAAGAGAGAACTATGATTATGCTCAGAACTTTGTCTCTAGAAAAGTAAAGAGTGATAAAAGTGAAATGCACCTGACACGAATCGTCGAGAGTAAGGCTAGATAGCCAAGATGTGACTATCATGTCGCAAGGTACAAGAGCACAGTAGGAAAGGATAGATAATAGAGAGACAATGTGAGTTTAAGTAGTAATCATTTGGTTCTTAGTTCGAGACATCTAGTTTTAGGTAGTGGACAACAAGAGAATAGGCAGATGGACCCTAGACAAAAACTAGATCAAACAGAAAATTGACCAACTAACGGGAATAAGCTCACTATTTTGAAAATCAGGGGATAGTCTCGCATGAAGAAATGTAGGCTCATGCGAGGAAGTACCAGACTACACATGAAGATGTGCTGTCTCACGTGAGAAAGTGCATAAAAAGCTGAAATCTCATGCAGGAAAAGAACAAAATTTGACAGTTTGGCATGGTTTTCGAGACAAAAAACAAATTTCAAGACACAACACTGGCTGTTCTTTGACAAAATATCCAATTTTCAGACAGATTTTAGACAGTTCAAATCAGCAAACCCAACTTCTACATGCATCAACATATTTCTATCGCGATCAGGCACATAAGACAGCAATCAGGGATTTCAAGCAAACAATGTCTTCAAACAATGAGCAAGGGACAAAGCAACCTTGTGCATGGACAAGAATATGTGATAGTATTCTATTCCCTAAGAGTGCTACTTGTGTATGTTCTCAAAGTGTTTTGCAATCACACACATAGTCCTAGAAAAATAGAAAGTTGGTTGCACTATGGTTCTTAGTAATGGTCAACTCTACAACTTTTGCAATCTCAAGAGGGCAAACTCCAATCCAGGCGCACCAGGGTTTTGAAACATTCTGAGAATTTAATCAATCGAAGATCTGACAGCCCAACAAGAAACTACACCTGTGGAGATTTCTTCCACAAGGACATTTATATAGTGGCTGCTGCTACCACGACGAAAATGGCTATTACTACTTGAGGTTCCATCCATGTGGTTTACCCAATAAAGGGAATGTCCACTATGGTTAACCCTCTCTAATAAGGAGACCCACAAAAAGGACCACATGGGGACTTAGTTTAGATTCAAGGATCTAAGTTTCTGATGCTACCCAAAAAGGGAATAGAGTATAATCCTCTAGCCTCTTCACTTCACCAAAACATAGCAAATAGATTGATCGACCTGCTAAATTGAAACCACCTCACCAATGTTTGTGTGTCAACAACAATATCTACCGATCTCTCTAAGTGGGTCCAAGAGAGAATGTACCATCAAAGTTGAAGACTAAACCAAGTAAGACCATGAGATGACAATAACTCCTTCCCTACCTACAAGGGGATCTATCTTCGAGAAGAGCTTCACATGTAAAACAAGCAAATGAAGCCCACTCTCTCAAGAACGTCACAAATAGTGTTCATAGGGCCTATTTACTATGTGAAACAGATATACATAAAGTAAATCTAGATTTGTTTTAGAGCCCAAAATTGAAGTGTGATTTATCAAAGCAAGTAACACCCAAGCCATACACATGATAGATTCATTTTAATGTCCAAAATCGAAGTGTTATAGAGATTGTAGCAAATCACCTCAAGTCCAAAGCTCTGCAATCCAATATTACTCTATTTCCAGAAAGAAGAATAAGGGAAAATCCACAACAAACAACAAATGTCAGACAATAACAAGTTGAAAGTACAAATCTGCAAATTTTAAGTCTCTGGTGTCAAAATTTCACGCGAGATTGTGCACAGTCCCGTGGAAGAAAACACCTTTTTCGCATGAGGAAGTGCTAAGACCAACACAACTTCACACGATACAGTGAGAATCTTCACGTGAGAATCCGTACAGGGATGTACAGATGTATAGACAAAATGCATAATTTTGACAAAAACTTTAAAATATGATGAAATATAATGAGGCCAGAAATTGATTTTCTACCCCACGGTGGGCGCCATAAATGTGTAAGCTAAATATGGGCCTTTGATTCAACCTCACACTTCAACATAGTCATTGTTCACTAGTTGTAGCCAAGAATGAATATGAGATTATTCATCTCGCTTGTCTGAATGATTCGACCTGTTGCCTCCTATCTAGGTAGGGTTCGTAATTGTTCTCAGAATCGAGAGTCCTGCAACCATAGACTTGTATGGTGAAAATGTGACCACACTTCTATGAATCCTTACATGCAAGAAAACTCAATAATGAGCCCTCATAAATCGATCCATAGCTCTTTATGCATGGAGTTGCAAGATTTGTAAAATTGCTCTCAGCTAGAGCTATAAACTCATAAACTTGCTAGTCAACCATACAATGAGAGATTTACAATGAAAACAAGGGCAAGAATGCCAATATCTCCAATGAAATCAATATGAATGCAATGCAATGCAAAATTAATCTAAGATGAGCATGCAAGTATGCAAATTAGGTTATAAAAATGGAAATGAAAGAGTTACAAACCCTCTAATTAGACTATGTGAGATTAATCTAAAACATAAAAGGAAATGATACCATGATGATGCAACTATGATGCAAGCTAAGATGTGATGTAGATGCAAGATGAATGTTAATGATGCTCCAAATCTTCAAAACTTGATGCAAGAATGTCTCCAAAAGCTTCAAGATGACTTAGAAAACCTGTAGCATAACAATAGCATAAAAACTTAAGATATGAAAATGAAGAAGAGAGTTCTTCTTTTATAGAGAATGAGATGAAAATGGACCATTGAGATTAAGAGGCAAATGACTTAATCAACGGTGGAGAAAAAAAGAAGCTTGATCTTTGTGCACAAATATCCTCCAATAAGAAAATTAGAAGCATTTACTTTATGTTGAGTATTTACTTTATGTCCATGTGAGACAAAAAATATTTTTCTTTTATTTTTTATTTTATTTTTCTTTATAAATAAGAATTAAATGCTTTATTTGTGCAACATAGGATAAGAAGAAAAGTGGGGATTTTTTATTTAAATAAAAAGGGAGGAAATTTTTTTTAATTAAATAAAGGCTTAGGATAAAGTGATTTTATTATTTAATTAAAAAAGATTTTTAATTAATTAAAAGGGATTTATTCTCTTAATTAAATAAGATTTTTATTTTTTTCTCTTTTAAATTAAATAAGGCTCAAACCTTAGGAAATATTGAATTGATTATCATTTGATCAAGGAAATTGATATAATTAATATTGTTGATATTTGAAAATATTGATTCAGGGATTTGACAAATTGTTGAATGGGGGCCCAAAGTCTAGGCGACCATTTTAGGGTGCATACATTTGCCCCTTTTTTACTAATATGTGATCATTCTAGGAACACATATGGTCAAAGAAGAATTGAAATGTGAGATCGATTTGGGATCACAAAACAACTTAGATGTGTGTTTAACAGATGGGAACACATCAGGACAAGCATAAACAACAGCTGAAAGACAAGACCAACACCATCGCTGCTAGGTACAAATCAAGCCTTAGACAAAACTATCACCATCGCTGCTAGGCAATAATCAAGTCTTAAAAAATAGGAGATAAAAATTGAAAGACAAAATCACCACCGTCGCTGCTAGGTGATAATCAAGTCTAAAAATAAGAATCTCAAGCTGAGCTGAATGATAAAGCTGAATCAAAGATTAAAGCTGATAGGTACTGCCCCCTCAAAATTGAAATCAAAATTAGATAAAGGAGAACAACAAATTGATAAACTTGATCAAGTCACAATAAATCATAATCGAAGGATGGAGCATGATAGGATAACCATCAAACAGTGAAGATATGCCCCAGGTTGACTAGGTTTGATTGAAAAAGATATAAGATAAAGATTAATTCAAACTTCAGAGAGAGGAAACAAAAGGGGTGAATGAAAGACTAGAAGTTTGAAAGACATGAAAATGAAGAAATTCTATCAAAGATCAAAGAATTATGCCTCAAAAGGTTAGTCAACTGCGTAGAAGAATGAGAAAATTTGGAAACGCAACCTAAATTTTGATTTCAAGTCCAGAAATAGATAGAAAATGATGTGATATGAAAGACCAGAAATGAAAGATATGGTCAAGAAGAATCAGAAAATGAGCACAGTTGACCAACTAGTCCATAGATGATAAAAAGGAGAGCTCTCTCCATATGCAAGATGCAAAAACTAAACTATGATGAACCTAATAATGCAAGTTACTATGAAAGTGGTTGACTTGCAAGGTCACAATGTCTATAGACATTTAATTATCATCATCGAGCGTTATTGGTAGCGTCGTAAGATCATACAATGCACACTAGCATAACTATGTGGATATGAATATGATCTTTATCAGATAGAAATGTGGAAATATCACCTAGGCATCAAAGACATGTAGGTCTAGATGACTAATGTAGTGAGATCACCTAAATTTGATATGGAGAGATTATGCTTGTATCAAGACACATGAAAGTCAGGATAACTAAAAGCATGCACTCGCAAAACAGTCAAGGATAATACCTTGTTAATCCATAGTGTCAAGTAAGACCAGCATAAATGCTCATGACAGTTAGGACCAACAAAATATACCCACAAGAAGATAAAAAAATAGAACATGTTCTCATACCCTTAGTCTTCTAGCTATGCATCATCAAAAACTTCTCAGGGAGAGACCACTCATTAAAGAAATCCTCATAAACAGCACACAAAGAAAAATAAAGTCAACATATCTTAACAAGTTGATTGTTTAAGTGTGTGTGTGTTGGTCATAGAGTCAGACTTTGATCATCGCATCTGCAAATGAGAAATATCGCATCAAACTAGACTAGTGGGTAAGACATCTGATAAGTGTTGAGAAACACTCGACGCAAGGGTAGTGTTGAAAAACACTATTTGGGATGGTGTTGAAAAACACCTATTGTGAAATGCCCTAAGAGACAAACACACCTAAAGGACCTATGCTAACAGTTATGCCTCCTAGACAAAGATAAAGACCAATTCCAGACCAAGTCAAATAAGGTCAAGACATGATGGAGAAAGGCTAAGTGTCGAGAGCGCATGCTAAAAGATAGGGGTGCAAAGGCCTCAAGTAGCGCCTGTTTTCAAATTTTCACCACTTGGAGATTTTTTTTTAATTTTTATGATTTGTTTTCTTTTTTTGTATTTTTGTATTTTTTTGTATTTTTTCAAGACTTTTTATGCTTTTTAGGATTTTTTCAGCATCATATATCAATTTTTTTGGTATTTTTTTCAAGATCATAAAATATGTACAAAGGATGCCCCTAGACAAAATGAGCATCAAACTCCCAAGCAAGATCACATCGTGTAGTTCCAAAATGTGGCAAGGTGAGGGAAAAGATGGATGAGCCAGCTAGTGGAAGAGATGGAGGAAAAGAAAATGAAGGTGAATGGAGAGAAGAAATCCTCAAAGGAAAACTCTTCAAGAGTACCCAAGCTAGGGAAAAATTGTCATGTAAAGCACATTTGAACAAGCAATGAAAGGCTAGCATAGGATAAGTCACAAAAGCGTAATGCAACAAAAAGAAAGGATGCAGTCCAAAGAGGGTAGACATGTTAAGAGGCTTCATAGCATCATGTTTTACTCTTTTTTATTAGATCAAGATCAAAGGGGAAAAGGATAGCGAAAGACTAGAATGAATGAAGGAAAATGAATATGAAGGTTAAACATGAAAGGAATGAAAGCAAGATCATCCTAAGATAGCTCACAAGATAGCCAAATATTCGTGTATAGTTCAACATTATCAAGATCAAAGAGAGAAGATGAAATTGATGAAATATGTAGAAGAACTACGCATGATGCCTGATTGCCAGGTTTTCATCACGGTACTTATCCAAGGTGCCACAAAGGAGTGGTTTTCACCATAGGATGAATTTATTTCTCTTTGCTTTTGCTACCAAGGTGCCTGTTTCCAAGTTTTCACCAAGGCACAGTTTCAATTTTTTCATTTTTTTCTTTCTTTTTTCATTTTTTTTTTTTTGGAAGAAGGCAAGATTTTTAGATAATGCTCTTTGAAAGGATAAACCATGATATACCAAGGATTCAAAATGATATGCTCAAAAAATGTTGATAGGGAAAGGAAAATGGAAGAGAAAAATGGAGGATAAGGTTTTATGTAAAGGGAGTGAGGTTGGAAGATAAGAGGAATACGCAAATGAGGAAAAAGGATAGAAGGTAGAAAGATAATGAATGGAAGGATTGTGAAAGGGTAGATGGAAAGGAAGACAAGATCAACATCAACACACACCTTGAAGGGTGGCGAGAGGGTGGAGGAAACTTGAATGAAGGAATTCGTGAAGGAATATGGTGAATGTTTAGCAGAGGTTGTGGTTTAGGCGCATGAAATTGAAGAATATTTTTGGAAGAAGATGAAGTGGAAGCCTTTGGAAGCTTGAATGTCAACTTCACTTTTTATTCAATATTAGACTCTTTCAAGAGAGACTTTGGAATCCATATAGCCTTAGGCTTTTCATTTCTTTTTGATGATTTAGAGAGAATATCTTCAATAATGGATTTTAGAACCCATACTTGTCTTGTAGTTTTCTTCTTAGATATCTCTTTTGACTTTATGCCCCCATGTCGATTAGAGGAGACATGGTGATCTTTTTTTTTTATGGATTCTTGTGTTTCTTCTTTTTCTTGTATTGAACATTCAAGTTACTTCTAAAAGACTTGGGACTTGTGGAAGAAGAAGGACGATATGACTGGTTTAGATGGGTGGATGGATGAAAAAGATTCAAGGGTATGTATCTATGTTGATCTTGAGGAAATATAGGAGATGAAGGGATGTAAGGGCCCAAGATGGATGATGAATTAGGAGAGTTAGGAGGGGAAAGTGAAGGGACATAAGGGCCCAAGATGGAAGGAAGATGTGAAGCCCTTAGTATTGGTCGAGGAGGTCCAAGGATGGACGTGGAAGACGCAAAAGGATAATCAATAAGTTCATCAGCATCTATATGACAACCAAGGACATCAACATCTTTAGAGTGAGCATTAGGATTTGCAATAGGATCATGAACATCTTGAATAGGAGCAACTTCTTTGATAGGATTGTTTAGAGCTTGCAAAGACTTAGGAAGAGTAGAAAGCGGAAACGAACATGGAATGGTAGAACAAGAAGATGGAAGACTTTGATCTTGACAAGTAGCTTTGGATAGCGTAAGCGTATCATTTTTCTTTGGATTTTCAATAGGCTTAACATTGGAAGCAATGACACCATTTTTAATAACCTTAATGGAAGTATCATCTTTGGAAAGCGCAAGTGTAGTAAGGTTATTTTGTTTATCAATAAGCTCAACAGTGTAAGTAGTAACTTGATCCTGCTTAGGAGATGGTGGAATGAATGCGGAAGGGTGTAAAGGATCAAAAGAACCATGAAATGGAGGAGAGATATTATGAATAGGATTGGATGACATGGAGGGTTCTTGATCTTGATCTTTCTTTATGTTCTTTTCTTTATCATTTTTAAAATCCTCTTGACATGTATCCACTTCTAAGGACAAGGAAGTAGGTTGGGATTGTATGGAAGACTTTGGAAGAGATGGTGAAGGAATAGCTAAAGTAGGTATTATAGCATTTAAAGGCTTAGGCTCTTTAGGTTTAGCATTATTGAAAGTATTTGCAGCCAAGTGAAGGTTAGCTTGAGTATCTTTAAGAGGTGGCCCTTGAGAATAATTATAGGGAACCACATGAAAAGCGTTAGGATCTTTGTTGGATGAAGGATTTGTGAAAGATTCGGAAGACTCAAAAGCTTTAGGAAGTGTGTGGGTATTGGAGGAAGTAGGGGATGGAAGGGAACCGTCACAAGACAAAGGTTCAACATTAATATGATCTTGCTTGAGAGCGCAACCTTTATTTTCAGTATGAGAACTTTTAGAGGAGAGATTCTTTTGACATTTGAAATCAGCGTGGTAGATTTTCTCTTCCTCAATAGGTGTAAGGAAACTCAGGTGTGGAAACAGCTTCCTACGCTAATCTCTATAGGAAAGTATTGTGCAAATTCTTATAAATCCTTACAATTTCAAATTCGTTAACTACTTTAACAAAGATATTGCAACCACATACCATACATATAGAAAAATAGAGAATGACACAATGATATACCATGGGGAAAACCTTTCGGTAAAAAACCCCAGCATTCCAAAACCTGCACAATGTATTATCTTCAACACAAAGATTACAATACACTTGCAATGCAAGTTCTTTCAAGAAATGAGAGACAAAGCCAACAAGACTTAAACTTCTATTATTTCTCTCCCATAGGAGCAATATCATATATATAGACTCCTCTAGACCCAAAAATAGGCACAACCACCAAGACCCATGCACAAAGCCACATGTACACAGTTGTTACATGCAATCCCAAGAATAGGCGTCCATCCCTAGAATAGACTATGACAACTTGTCATAGAATCCACCCAAAATAATGGTCACAAGAGAAGTGTAAGAGAATCTATCATACCAACCTATTTTTGGCATATTCTCTTACACACACCAACCACTTCTTCTTGGGCGCCCAAATAGGCCCAAGTCATAAGATGCTCTTACACCTGTCATAGCACATTCCTTAAATAGTTCTTACGCATTATAGGAATCTGTCATGACCGTTTTAGTCATGATCTCCTTACACACAAGATGCCAACACATCAAGTGGAGTGACACATCAACATGCCAACTAGACATGTACACTCACACTTAATTACATTATTTGCAAAAAATACATTTACAAAATAAATAATAAGAATAAGAATTATCCAAGGTTGAGACACCTTATTCCTAACATTCTCCCACTTGTCGAACACCTTGTAAGAGCAACAAGAACATAACAGGAACTTTAACCACTATAGGCCAAAAGGCCCATAGACTCTGAACACCATCTGAACTTCTCAGTGCCCACTGGTTTCGTTAATGCATCTGCAACATTCTTCACAGTATCTACCTTCTCCAAATTTACCTTTCCATCTTCCACCATATCTCTCACAAAGTGAAACTGCACATCAATGTGCTTCGTTCTGGCATGGAAAGTTGGATTCTTTGCAAGGCAAATAGCGCTCTGACAGTCACACCAAATAGTAATCTGTTCTGCATCAACACCAACATCAGAACACAATCTTCTAAGCCAAATGGCTTCTTTACAAGCATGAGTAGCAGCCATGTACTCAGCTCCTGTAGTGGACAAAGCAACCACAGGTTGTCGCTTACTCATCCAACTAATGGCACCACCAAACATAGTGAACACATAAGCACTGGTGGATCTCCTGCTGTCAATATCACCTGCCCAATCTTAATCCACAAACCCATGAATATAAACTAAATGCGGAGATCCAAAAGAGTTACCATGATAACATATGGAGTAATCTAATGTACCCCTCAAATATCTGAATACTCGCTTAACTGCATCCCAATGTACCTGTCCAGGATTAGCCATAAACTGACTCAGGACTCCCACTGCTTGGGCAATGTCTGGTCTAGTACAGACCATAGCATACATAAGACTGCCAACTGCACTAGCATAAGGTACTCTACTCAGGTCCTCCACCTCACTAGGAGATTTTGGGCAATCATCTACAGATAACTTTGTTCCCACAGAAATAGGAACACATAGTGGTCTACAATCTGCCATGCTGAACCTGTCCAACACAGACTTCACATACTTACTCTGACTCAACCAAAGTTTTCTGTTAGACCTGTCTCTACTGATTTCCATACCCAAGATGTACCTAGCTGCCCCAAGATCTTTTATCTCAAACTGTGCTGACAACTGAGATTTAAAATCAGAAATCATACCCTTACCTTTCCCAAACAGTAACATATCATCAACATATAATGCAACAATAAGAAGGTGATCATTTTCAACTCTGAAATAAACACAATGATCTGATTTTGATCTTACAAATCCAATTGACAACACAAAGACATCAAACTTAAGGTACCACATCCTAGGAGATTGCTTCAAACCATATAGAGATTTCTTTAATCTGCAAACTAAGGATTCTTTACCTTTAACAATGTAGTGCTCAGGCTGTGACATATAAATCTCTTCCTCCAAATCACCATGAAGGAAAGCTATCTTCACATCCATCTGTTCTATCTCTAAATCATATGATGCAGCAAGAGATAACAAAAATTTAATGGATGTCAACTTTGCAATAGGAGAGAATATTTCACCATAATCTATTCCCTCTACCTGTGAATACCCCTTTGCAACCAATCTAGCTTTATACCTTTCAACACTGCCATCTGCACAAAATTTCTTCTTGAACACCCATTTACAGGCAATAGATTTTCTCCCTTTAGGCAAAGGTACAAGGTCCCAAGTTTTGTTTTTCTCCAATGAAGCCATCTCATCATCCATAGCCTCAATCCAGGAACCTGCATCTTCCATGCCCAAAGCCTCTTTCACAGATCTAGGCCCATCAGTGTTAGTAATCAAAGCAAAGGCACAACTGGAATCTAACATAGAATAACCCAACCTTTCTGGTTGCTTTCTTTCTCTCGTGGATCTCCTCAAGGGCTGCGGTTGAGGTTGTTCTTCCTCTTCTTCTGAACTATCAGAGCTGCTAGAGCTCTCCTCATCATTAGACCCAACATGGTCTCTCTGTTCAGTCTTCTCAGGGGTAGGAGGCAACTGAACAACATCTTTTTCCTTTTCTTTTTCATTTGGTTGTAGCACAATAGGAGAAGATGTTAGCTCTCTAAAAATAACATTTCTACTATACAACACCTTACTAGTCACAGGATCCCAAAGCTTGTATCCTTTCACACCAGCACTGTATCCGATGAAAATATATTTAACAGCTTTGTTTTCCAACTTAGATCTTTTCTCCTTTGGAACATGTGCATAAGCTTCACAATTAAAAACACAAAGATGTCCAATTGAAGGCTTCTTACCAGACCACACCTCCATGGGTGTCTTACCAACAAGGGCTGATGTAGGAGATCTATTAACCAGATAGCAAGTAGTGGCCACAGCTTCGGCCCAAAACCTTTGTTCTAAACTAGCTCCACTAAGCATACTCCTAGCCTTCTCCATCAGTGTCTTGTTCATTCTCTCTACAACTCTATTTTCTTGTGGGGTATAAGGAGTTGTCTTATGCCTCTTGATACCTTGTTCTTTACAGAACTGTTCAAACTCTGCTGAGCAAAACTCACCACCATTGTCAGTTCTCACACACTTAATCTTCTTACTAGTCTGATTCTCTACAAGAGCTTTAAATTCCTTGAACTGACTAAAGACTCGTGTCTTACTTTTAAGGAAATAAATCCACATCCTTCTATTGTAATCATCTATGAAAGATACAAAAAATACAGACTTGGAGATTGAAGGAACTTTTACAGGACCAAATACATCAGAATGAATAAGATCCAAAACATCAGAAGATTTGTGAGAACTAGAGTAAAATTGAACACGATTTTATTTACCATAGACACAATGTTCGTAGAAGTCAAACTCGAGATTGCAATCATTTAACCCCTCAATGAGATTTTTATTTTTCAAGGTTCTGAGACCCTTTTCACCAATGTGGCCAAATCTCATATGCCACAGCATTATCTTTTCTGCGGGAAGCTTACCTTCCAAAGTGTTTGCACTACCATCAGAACCAATAGCCACAGACTTCTTCACTGCTTGTTCAGATGGTGAGGATGAAGAACTATTACATAGAGGAATACATGCATCTAGCTAAAATAAGGTACCTCTCCTAGTACCCCTTGCAAGCACTATCGATCCTCTTATCATCTTGCATCCTTCTTTCGAAAAAACAACTTGCACACCTACATCATTCAGCATACTTACAGATAATAGGTTTCATGTCAAACCCAGAATGTGCATAACTCCATTGATTCCCTTTACTCATCCATCAGAAAATTTGATAGTGACCCTTCCACGTCCAACTATCTTTAGGTGAGAATCATCACCCAAGTACACCTTTCCACCATCGAACTCTTCATATTTTGAGAACCAGTTTCGATGAGAGGTCATGTGAAAAGATGCACCCGAGTCAACCAACCACACACCATCAGATGCATGGGCTGCCAAAGCTACGATGAATGCATCACCATCTTCTTGAGATCTTTCTGAAGCTGAATCTGAACCTTTCTTCTTCTTCTTCGGCTCTTTGCTGTCTTTACGGAAGTGCCCAGATTTATCACAGTTCCAACATTTTGCCTTGGACTTATTGGAAGTCTTTGACTTCCCACGGGATTTGGATCTACCCTTATTGTCATTTTTCTTCCCTCTTTCAGTGGATCTCCCACAAACAGCAAGAGCTTCTTTTTCTGAAATGGAAGCCTTTCTCCACATCTCCTCTGATAGCAGCAAAGACACCACATCATCTATTTTGAAGGTGACTAAAGTGCTTCTGAGAGCCATCACAAGATGGTCCCATGAATCCGGTAAAGAACACAAAAGTGTGTAGCAATGATCCTCCTTCTCTAACTTGACACCAGCTGATGTCAATTGTGCAGCCAGTAGATTAAATGCATTTAAATGATCCGTTAAGGATCCACCTTCCTCCATTCGTAGAGAGTACAATTTCTTCCTCAGGAACAACTTGTTCACCAGAGATTTGGCTTGATACATGGTTGCAAGTCTTTCCCACAAACTATTTGTGATTTTCTCATCTAGAACATTCAGAAGGACTGCATCAGTTAAATAGAGTCTTATGAGACCCTTAGCTTTACGGTCTTTGATATCCCAATCTGCTTGAGCTATAGTTGCTGGTCTTGTAGCATTTGAAGTCACTTCCCATAGGTCACAATCTTCCAACATGTCTTCCATCTTGATTTTCCACAACTCGAAATTAGTGCCATTAAATTTCTCCACCTCTATTCTTCCATATGATGAACTTGCCATCTCAATCTGCAAATAAGATTCAGAATGCTCTGCAAAAAACTCCCACTCAAACTTGAGATTAGCTCAAAAAACCCTACCCAACAACTAGGATCAAAATTTGATCAAGCTCTGATACCACTTGTAAGGAAACTCAGGTGCAGAAACAGCTTCCTACGCTAATCTCTATAGGAGAGTATTGTGCAAATTCTTATAAATCCTTACAATTTTAGATTCGTTAACTACTTTAACAAAGATATTGCAACCACATACCATACATATAGAAAAATAGAGAATGACACAATGATATACCCTAGGGAAAACCTTTCAGTAAAAAACCCCAGCACTCCAAAACCTGCACAATGTATTATCTTCAACACAAAGATTACAATACACTTGCAATGCAAGTTCTTTCAAGAAATGAGAGACAAAGCCAACAAGACTTAAACTTCTATTATTTCTCTCCCATAGGAGCAGCATCATATATATAGACTCCTTTGGACCCAAAAAATAGGCACAACCACCAAGACCCATGCACAAAGCCACATGTACACAGTTGTTACATGCAATCCCAAGAATAGGCGTCCATCCCTAGAATAGACTATGACAGCTTGTCATAGAATCTGCCAAAAATAACGGTCACAAGAGAAGTGTAAGAGAATCTATCATACCAACCTATTTTTGGCATATTCTCTTACACACACCAACCACTTCTTCTTGGGTGCCCAAATAGGCCCAAGTCATAAGATGCTCTTACACCTGTCATAGCACATTCCTTAAATAGTTCTTATGCGTCATAGGAATCCGTCATGACCGTTTCAGTCATGATCTCCTTACGCACAAGATGCCGACACATCAAGTGAAGTGACACATCAACATGCCAACTAGACATGTACACTCACACTTAATTACATTATTTACAAAAAATACATTTACAAAACAAATAATAAGAATAGGAATTATCCAAGGTTGAGACACCTTATTCTTAACAATAGGAATATTGTATTGTTCGCAAAAATCATCAAAGAATTTTCAAATTTAGAATCATATGAATCACCATCACAGTCTACCCAATACAAATACCCCTTAGAAATCACAAGTGTACCATGAGGATGATGCTTAAGAATAGAAGTTTCATGGGCATCACTACATTGTCTATCATCATAATCATCATAGTCATCATACGTGGGTGTGTCACTCTTTGTGGAAGAGGATCACAAGGACTATCATGTTTTTCATTATGGTATGTCTTGTGAAGAGAAGTAAGACTCTTTGAAGAAGTAGAAGAAGAATGAGATCATGAAGAAGAGAAAATTGAAGACTTAGTGGAAGAAGAAGACTTGGATAATGAAGAATGTGAATAATGTTTAGAAGAGTCATGGTAAGATTTGGAAGATGAGGAAGAATGAGAAAAATTAGATGATGAATAATGTTTAGAAGAAGGAGGTTGTGATATGATCATGTCTATGATCCTAGCAAAGGCATTTGATTTAATCATCATTTTTTTTATTTTTACTATAAGTTTATCACCCATGAGATATTTGGAAGGACTATTGAAGGAATAAAGATACTCTTCAAATTGAGCAATGAGTTCAAAATCATCTATTCTCAAGAGAGGTTCCTTAACAAGATAGTTGAAACTCATGGTTCTAGAAGAAGAGGAATCAAGCGTGGAAGAAATGAATAGATGAATAGAAGAAGGTAGACTAGATAGTAAGAAGAAAAGAATCAAGAAGAAGAAGAAGAAGAATTTCCCATGGGAATAGAAGACTTCAGAAGAACATGGGAAATGGAGAAGAAAGAAGAAGACTAAGATTCATCTTGTGCAATTGATACCATAATATTCATTGAGATGTTGAGCAACATGACAACACCTAGGATCTGAGATCTAGACTGACCAAGGAAGACCAAGCTTCTAAGGATAACTCACTATAGCAGGACGGAACTCAGTTTTAGTATTCCAATTAGATTTTTCAAAAGATTTTGCAGTGATGATCAAGCACATAAAACAACAACCATGGAATTCAAGCAAACAATCTTCAAGTAATGGGCAAGGGACAAAGCAACCTTGCGCATGAATAGAGATAGTGACTTAGTATTTCTACTCCTTAAAGGTTCTACTTGTGTATGTTCTTGAAAATATTTTAGCAGGCACATAGAACACAACAACACCTTAACAAGCTGTCTACAAGGATATACGTGGCTTTCTAAAAGGAGTCATTGATATACGCAAGGTACATGAGACCCAAATTCGTAGATGAGAAAAATCCAAAATCACACAGCCGGGGGGAGACGGTAACCCAAATATTCTCCTTCACTTCTCAAAGGTATAAAGTTCTTTGAGGCTTAGCCAAGAGTGATATCAAACTCAATTCCCAAGAGAGGTGTCTTTCGATTCACCACCCGCTATTTATACTCCATCGGAACACGAGAGTTAAGGTCGTCCCTTAAGGTGGTGTATCCCCAAGCAGGCCTTCTAAAAAAATAAAATTAAGTAATTCACTATCAAAATTATTTAAAGAACTAAAGGTGGAACACTTAACTTTTCAAGTAAATGTGAAGTGAGTCAAAAGTAGAACATTTAACTCTTCACACAATCTCAAAGTGAGTCCACACCTTAGAAAACTAATGAGATCAAGAAAGCATAAAAAGGGGAAAACTTTGTGGAACACTTAACGCTCTTTTCAAGTAGACCCCTCCCCTATGTATGAATGTTGAGCTTGCATCCAAAGGGCGGTAATGAGGGGCGATTAGAAAGAAGTGAGTCCAACACCCAATTTAGCTAACAAGATCAATCAAAAGTAATCTAAAGTTGCTTATCAATACTACTCACAAATGACAAAGGGTTGAATCAATGGAATATTTAACTTTTCAAGCAAACATAGAGTGAGTCCATAAAGTGGTGCATTTAACCCTCTATGTAAACAAGGAATCAATCCATGCCCTCAATCACTCAATGAGATATTTGATATTGAAACCAAAAATTATTTAAGGTTTAAACACAAGCATTCACTTATACAAACTTGTATGAAAGTAAATCTATGTTCATTCATTTCTCATTAAGAGCATCAATTGAAATGTGTTCTATGAAAGCATGTAAACACTCAAGCCAAACACATGAGAGGTTCAATTTTAATCCCAAGATCCAAATGTTGTAGAGATGGAACAAAGTACCTCAAGTCCAACACTTTGTTTTAAACATTTTCAATGAAAGCAAGAGCATCTTCAAATAAACAAGACAAGAAAACAAGCAAACAAGATATGCAATGTATATCCAACTTATGCAAACCCTAGGGTTAGATCTGAAAATTAATTGTTAGGAGCAATGATAACCAGCAAATAATCTAAATGATAACTCATATCATGCATTGAACAATGAAAAATAAGTGCATACCCATCACAATTTTTTATTTTTTTTGCATTTGACCTAGTCAACAAGATCTGATTTTTACCACATGAATGCAGACTCTAAACTCAAAATACAGAAAAGAGACCTCTATCAAAAAATAGAGAGCTTTCCAAAAATATAAAAATTTTAGAAAAATCTTTTCATTTGTGCCCTAGAGACCCATTTTACCAAAACAGACTAGTTTTTATAAATTGACCAAATGAGCTATGATATGATTTCTAAATTAAAAACACAATGAATGGACCCCCTGTAGAATTTCAAGACCTTTCTAGAAATATAAAATTTTTCAAAAAATATGCTAATTTGTGCCAAAAATTAATTTTTTATGAAAAATCAAGAGAAAATCATAAAAAATACAAATTACCTCTGAAAATTTTGAAATTTTTTTTGGAGCTTGTATGATATGTCGCCAACCTAAAAAAATTTTTTTAGACCAAAACACCAAGCTTTTTGGATGATATGATCAAATCTTTCAAATCTAAGGTTTTTCATCTCCAAACAAATCTGCATAAGGGTTAGCTCCAAAAATAATCAAAACCAACATGCAAGAGGTGGGTTGCCCCACGGTGTGCACAAAAAAATGTATGGTGAAAATGTGACCACACTTCTATGAATCCTTACATCAAGAAAACTCAATAATGAGCCCTCACAAATCGATCCATAGCTCTCTATGCATGGAGTTGCAACTTTTGTAAAATTGCTCTCAGCTAGAGCTATAAACTCATGACCTTGCTAGTCAATCATACAATGAGAGATTCACAATGAAAACAAAGGCAAGAATGCCAATATCTCCAATGAAATCAATATGAATGCAATGTAATGCAAAATTAATCTAAGATGAGCATGCAAGTATGCAAATTAGGTTATGAAAATAGAAATGAAAGAGTTACAAACCCTCTAATTAGACTATGTGAGATTAATCTAAAACATGAAAAGAAATGATACTATGATGATGCAACTATGATGCAAGCTAAGATGTGATGTAGATGCAAGATGAATGTCAATGATGCTCCAAATCTTTAAAACTTGATGCAAGAATGTCTCCAAAAGCTTCAAGATGACTTAAAAAACTTGTAGCATAACAATAACATAAAAACTTAAGATATGAAAATGAAGAAGAGAGCTCTTCTTTTATAGAGAATGAGATGAAAATGGACCATTGAGATTAAGAGGCAAAAGACTTAATCAATGGTGGAGAAAAAAAGAAGCTTGATCCTTGTGCACAAATATCCTTCAATAAGAAAATTAGAAGCATTTACTTTATGTTGAGCATTTACTTTATGTCCATGTGAGACAAAAAATACTTTTCTTTTATTTTTCTTTATAAATAAGAATTAAATGCTTTATTTGTGCAACATAGGATAAGAAGAAAAGTGGAGATTTTTTATTTAAATAAAAGGGGAGGAAATTTCTTTTAATTAAATAAAGGCTTAGGATAAAGTGATTTTATTATTTAATTAAAAGAGATTTTTAATTAATTAAAAGGGATTTATTCTCTTAATTAAATAAGATTTTTATTTTTTTATTTTTTAAATTAAATAAGGCTCAAACCTTAGGAAATATTGAATTGATTATCATTTGATCAAGGAAATTGATATAATTAATATTGTTGATATTTGAAAATATTGATTCAGGGATTTGACAAATTGTTGAATGGGGGCCCAAAGTCTAGGCGACCATTTTAGGGTGCATACAAGACTAACACTAGAATGGAGGATTTAACTGAAAGTACAATGCAGATTATTCTAGAATGAGTATACAAGATTGATCTAGAAATGATGAAATTAATCTAAGAACAATGAAAGCAAACTAGATTAAGAAATGAAATGCATCTTTAATCTAAATATGATATATTAATCTAGAAATGAAGATTATGCTAAGAAAATAAAGCTTGAATGCAAATGAGTTCTGGCAACAATGCGACAACACTTCGTTGCTCGGAAAGTTAGATCATTTGAATGAGAAATGAGGGTTCTTTTATAGAATCTCGGGTTCAATCGATGGTTGAGATTGAATGAGATGAATGGTGAAGATTGAAGGAGAGTTCAATTTAGAATAGAAAGTTTCTTGCAAAGAGACAGGCAACTGTTTGCCTTTTGCTTGTGTAGAGCTTTAACTATTTTTTTCCTTTTTTTAATTTTCAATTAAATCAAAGTTTCCTTTTCTGAGCTGCAAAGAAGATTTGGAGAGAATATTTAATTCAAATAAATACAATATTGCCTCATAAGTGGATTTTCTCAATTATTTGAATAATTAAAACCATTTATTGAGATGAGGATATTTATTTAAAACTAAATATTTATTTAATTCCTTTTTCATGTGTTTTAGCTAAAGAGGGTGAATTTAATTTAATTAAAGTGCTAGGACTTTGTAATTAAATTAATCAATCATAGGGTTTATTTAGCCAATAAATGTCGATATTTTAAGAATTAAATATGATATATGATTAATGCAAATTTAAGGTTTTATGCATTTGACACTAAGTCAAGTAAAGTTAATTAGAAGACAGAATTGCCTAGTACAATATGACTTTGATGATTCAGAATTTGAGAGAATGAGACTAAAATGCAACAAAATTGGTTAGGATATCAAGATGTCAATTTTGGGGTATTACAATTACTATGGAAAATTGTTGTTGACCCTATATGCACATTCGCCAGGCTTTGATCACCTACTTTGTTACTGATGTCTGCATTTGATATTCATGATATTACAGATAGTTGTTGTTGAACTGTCGTGTTGCCATGTTAATGAAGATACACTCATTGATGGTCTTTGTTCTTTAATTAGAAGGTGATGTTACGCATTTGAAGGCATCTTTGTATTGTTGATCTCGGCTTGTTCACTGTTGAATGATTTTTAAGGCCCGAACTCTTACTATTACCTTGTAGGTTCAGGATCATAGGAGCACATTGGGAACACCTTGGATCAGGACTTCATTACCAGGCAATGTCTGGTACCCCTATATTTATGTTGATCATTTCATGTACATCTATACTCATTTATGTAATTTTGAAAATGGCTATGCTCACGGCCCATGTGAGCTCAGATAAATGGTCTTTTTAGTTCTTTTCCTTTTGTACAACACATTTAAGCCATGGGCACATATACATGTAATGCTTTTAGATGTAGATCATTCCTTTTCCTTTTCATGTATCTTATTATGAAATGAACACAAATTTAAGAAAGATCACCTAATAATCCAAACTAGGGTACAATAGTCTCATTTAGTAATTAGGTCTCCAAAGATGAGTAAAAATATGATAACAATAATCAGGGTTCAAAATTGACTCTTTGCATTATGGTTTAACAACCCGATAGGGTTTGAAATTTACTGTTATAGTTATGACTTACAATTCTTATGCTTTGATAAATATGTATACCCTACTTGGTTTGTTCACCAAATTCATTTCATCATTTGTTGAAGCTAATTATTCAATGATCAAAATTCAAGTATTATGAGTTTTACGGGTTGATAATTTGGGTTCCAAATTGACTATTCACATTATTGTTTAACAATCTAATAGGGTTTGGAGTTCACTACTATAGTTAGGGTTTACCATTCTCATTTTTTGATAAATATATAAACCCTTCTTGGTTTGTTTACCAAATTCATTTCATCATTAGTTGAAGCTAATTGTTCAATGATCACAATTTGAGTATTATGAATTTTATGGTTTAATAATTAGGGTTTGAAATTCACTCTTTTCATCATGGTTCAATAATCTAATAGGGTTTGAAATTCATTGCAATAGTTAGGGTTTACAATTCCTATGTTTTAACAATTATGAAATCCCTACAACATGGTTACAATTCATGTGTTTTGAAAAATACATAAACCCTACAACATGGTTACAATTCCTATGTTTACAATTCACTCTTTTTAGCATGGTTTAACAATCTAATATGGTTTGAAATTAACTCATATACTTAGGGTTTACAATTGCATACTTTTGATAAATATACAAACCCTTCTTCGTTTGTTTACCAAATACATTTCTTGTTTACAAAATGGTTTAACAGTCTAATAGTGTTTGAAATTGACTCCTATACTTAGGGTTTAAAATTCCTATAACTTAACGATCTAGTAGGGTTTGAAGTTTACAACTATAATTAGGGTTTAAAATTCATTATGAATGTAGTATGTAAAATACTTAAGAAAAACACCCACACATTTAAAGAACATTACTAATTTGATAAAAATAACTAGTAATTATAGGGTTTAGAAATGAACATCAAGGACATATAAGTGTCATACATGTACCATTAAAACTTAAAATTTTACTTGTGAGGAAAGATCTAACATAATTGTGTTAGAAGTTTGAATTCATATATAATATTAGAGTTTAACAATTACCATTATGGTTTAGAATTCAAAGTGAACACAAGCATTTAGAAATCATTGATATTGATAAACAAAAAACAACTCGAAGATATTAAAATACAATAAATAGTCCGTGGTTATGGAGGAAATGAATAATGAAATGCTGCTTTAAATTGTTAAAACAAATTATTAATATTAATTCCTAATATTAACAATGGAATTCAAACCTGAATTGTTAATGTTAACCCCTAATATCATATTGAATTAAAATGTTAAACTCTAAAATTTTGTATGAATTCAAATTAGTAACACTAAGTGAAATTTACACCCTAACAATAATAGTGAATTTCAAACCCAAATGATTGTAGTTAAATCCTATTATTGCTAATAAATTATAAACCCTAAACCCTAAAACCTTATAGTAAAAGGAAAACACTAATATTAAAAGGCGAGCCTTATTATTAACATGTAATTTTAAAAACAAATTTATAGTGAAATTTAGTAACACAATTTATAGTTAAACAAATGTAACAAATGGTAGAGATGCTTCTAATGAATATTCACAGTGATGCTTGATAAAAATAGTATTAACAGTACCATCAATATACCAATGAAACTTGAACAAAAGAGTATTTTCCCCTTTTAGATATGTGTGTTTATGAATACAAATTTTAGTGTTCATTAAAACAAAATTGCCAAAACCCTTTAGAGGAAAAAACACCCACCAAAAATCCGAGTAAAAAATATGGATAGAAGAAGAATTGACAAATTTAGAGCACATTAGAGTTACAACTCAACAAAAAATATATTCATTCTCATAACCCAACTATAGAGAACCATAAAGCGAATAATGGAAGGCCTTGGAGAGGAATAATCCTCACTTTGGTCGCAGAGAGCAAGCACCCAAAAATGTAGAGAATATTATAGTAACAATTAACATAAAATGAACTACCCACAAGTAAAAAATTAAAATGCCCAAAACAAAAAAATGGCCAAAACGTAAAATGGAAGACCTTAGTGAGGAATATCCCTCACTTGGGTCGAAGACAAGTCGTGAAAATGCACAACCTCCTTCGAAGCATTCGGTGAAGACCTGCAAGATGAAAAGGGGAGGTAATGAATGCGACAATGGAGTTGGAATTGAACTGATACACATAGAAAAAAATGTGAATGCACATATACTTGATTACAAGGCTGAAATAATCACACGTAAGAATTGTTGATAAGGCAAAGTGTAACCATTGCCAAAGTCGTGTTTGCACTAGTAACCAAGGCAAGCACACTCTGGATCAGGAGGTGAACTTGCAGAGTACCTAGGCAAACAAGTTATGGTCTAATTGTGTGAATGACTTGAGAAGACACGCGAGAGAATGGAATGAAAGCTGGCTCAATTGGCAAGGAGGCAAGAGCATTCAATGACATTTTGCAAGAAGTTTGCGAGCAATGTAGTGGTTGTAAGGTGAAGGGACATGCAATTAATGCCATTGAAAGGAAGAGTGTGGGGTGGGAGTAAACCATAAACAAGTTGAAGTTTGTTTGAATGGTGGCCATGCGATCGATTGCCATGCAACCACCATCTCCATTTTAGACGCTACAATGGGCAAGTTGTCATGTTGGGATAGTGCAAGTATCAACCAACACATCAAATTACTTGAAATTGACACCTATGACATCTATGTATTGTACACGAGAGAAGATTGCTGAAAAATCGATAAAAAATAGTTTTTTGAAAGGCCACTTAACGATCGACATAGCAAGAGCAAATTTTTTATTAGAGTCCACGTGACATTCCACATAGACCCATGAAGTTAGGGTGTGCACGTACCACTCCCCTCCCTAGTGACAAATTTGTTTTCCCTTCCCCTTTGTTAAGCAAGACATTAAAATTTTGTTGTGGGCATTTCTTAAGAAAATAAAATCTCCAATAATTAGCCCTTCACAACCAGTCCACCTCGCCATTCATCCACGTAGATCAACCAACGACCTAAAATATCTCCAAATAGGCCAAATCCAGTGAACTCCACGCTAGGGTTTATCCGATTCTCCGAGGGTTTAAAGGTTTACAGCAGCTCTGTTCCATAAAGCCCTATTTCATGCCCTTATAAACGATAATAAAGGCCATCCCTAGGGTTTTCAGAAGCTTTTGAGGGTTCTCTTGTTAAGATTTTGCTAAAACTCCACGGTCAAAGCAAACTGAAAAATGTCTAAGTCCAGCCCCAAATCCCCTCTGGATGCAGCAACTCTCAGTGATCTAATGGAGAAGCTGCAAATGCGGCCGCCGTATCTGGACACGGATGCTCTCATAGCCAATGCCTGCGACAAAGTCATTGAAGACGACGGGAAGCCTAAGCTGGCTAAGGAGGCCGCCAAGCTCGAACAGAAGATCATCCGCATAATTCTGAGCGGCAAGGGCGACACTTTGAAGCCGAATTCTGGCCAATCCGTCGAGGTCGGCGAAAACCATATCTGCGTCGGCTGCACTGAACGCCCGGAGTCCAATTACCGCGTGTGGCAGTGGCACGGCCATATTATGCTCTATGACGAGGAGAAGGGTTTTCGTCTCGAATATGTTTACGGCAATTATTTTCAGCGACTCTCGGAGGAGAAGCCGCCGAAGCGACCGGAAAGTTCAGTGCTGCAGGAGCTTATCGAGAAGGCCGATGCCGTAAATGCCCGGATTCTGTGTAGAAATATTAATCTGGCGTCCAAGCGGTGAGGTAAATTTGACCACCGCGTATGTTTTTATCGGGACGGTTTAGATTTATCGTTATTGCTTAGTGGGTTTTACATATATATTTGTGGTTCGTTGTTAAAATTTTAGTTATGTTGGAGATAAATCTGTGGTGGAAAAGAACATTGCAAATTTGTGGAACGAACTTATTTCTAAATATGATCATATTTGGTTTGATTTAATTGTGAAAGTTGTCGTTCATATCTGAGACGATCTAATGAGACTCTTTTCTCTCTCTCTCTCTCTCTCTCTATAGCTACTTTCTGAAGGATATATCGGGGCAGATTTTAAGTCATTATTAGACTAAGTTAAATGGCTTACAATTAGGGCGAGTGTTAGGGTCTTACTGTTATTGATTCTGGGTTGATTGTTCTCTGTTTCTGGGCGGGAAATTATTTGTTTGCGGTCGTGCCTTCATAGATGCTTTTTTGATTGCGAATTAAATAATTTTTTTGGTTCCAATTGCGTTTGGATATTCATAGCGTTTTCTTGCTAATCCAGTACAATATTTCCGGTTTGAACAAATCTTTAAGTTAACAAGATCTGTAGGTTTGCAAGTTTTTTTTCTATTTCTACATTTAATTGCATGTTCTGTTTTAGCTGGTACTTTGTGGATACGAGTCTCAGTTGCACAGTCATGGTGAGAACTGAGAGGGTATTTCTCGATTCTCATTGAGCAGTTTCATATGTTTGAATCCTTGGTTTTCTTTTTTTTATATAGTTTTCTGATTCTGCAGTGACTGATTTCTATGGACTTCAAATCATGGCTGATGCCTTGATGGAATTTGTTTTATGATTTTGAATTCAATAATTTATTTTTATTAGTCTTAGAAAGGACTTTTCTATTTTGTATACTTACTGGGTTCAAATAGGGATGAATTTTAAGTGGGCTAGTTGTTTTACAATTTCCAAACTGTAGGCGAAACGTCCAATCTTAAAAATTATAGTTGTATTACAGGCTATTATTTGTTAAATTTTAAAAACATAGGATTTAGGGACTCAGCTAAGGTACCTTGTAAAAAGTTATCCTGGTTTGAACTCACATTAATGTTTAACAGGCTTAGGCATTTAATAGCTTATAGGGTTTAGAGTAACACAGGGATTTGCAGAACATTTTAATGTTTTTTCTCATAAATATCAAGTGCTATTGTGCTTTAATCAGTTTTATCTTTGTGGATTTAAATACAGTTTCTATCCTTATTTTTAATGTTCTGTCAAGTGCGTGTGCTGATTGTGGAATGAGTTCTCAGGTTTCGAGTTCAGGTTCCTATTTTTCAATTGAATAAAAATATCCATCTTTAAAAGTTAGGTTAGATATTCTCATGAATAAGTTTGCGCTTTAGATTGGGGTTGGTGTCTTCATGGATAGTTTTATTGGTATAGAGGATCATTATATCCATCTTTCAAATCAAGGTCAGATATTCTAATGAATGACTTCAGAGTTTAGATTGGGATTGGTGTCTATATGGATTGTTTTGTTGTGCTGGATTGAATAAACTCCCAAGGATTTTAATAGGTTCATGAATGTTTTCCATATTAATGCATGGAAATAAATATCTGAAGCCGATTGCTTAAAGCTATTCATTATAATTTAAAATCAAATAGAAGTCAATCGAGTTCGGTAAATGCATGCTAAAAATGCAATTAAGCTGCATTTTTTTTTTGAAAATACGAGGAGATGAGGATTCGTGGAGGAATTGAGGATGACATCCCATCCTTTTAGAAATAGAACCACAAGATATCTATACCTATGAATATTATATTTGAAAGATAACTACTTAAAGGTATTCATTAATAATCAAATAGATGTAATGTCCTCTTGCTGGACCACTCTATATTTTGCCCCAAATTCAGCAAACCAGATAAAACAGGGAAATCTATTACTAGAATTATGTGAATCTCAGTTATATAAGATATGGAATAATGAGGCATGGTGGGGTGCCTTAAGAGAGCCTTTCTCCCTACGTTCAATCCCCCTCCATTCTTACATGGTTGCAGATCTTTGGTTTGTCAGTAGTCCCTCAACGCAGGGGTGGAAGGGAAGTTGGAATAGGGCGTCCTTAGCTGTTATCTCCCTTTCATAGTGCAAAAGGGCGCCCTAATAGCCGTTCTTCCTACTTGCCACTGTAATAGGGTGCCCTAAAGCCCATTCTACCTTTTGCAGATTCCTTATTTACCCTTCTGAAGGACTGTTGCAGTGCTGTTATAAATATTTAATATTGATTAGCATATACATCTCGATTCCTTATTTACCCTTTTGACAGACTGTTGCAGTGCTGTTATGTATTGTTAATATTTATTAGCATATAACAGAGATGTATATATACATACATGTATAAAAGCTAAGCAATGATCTCTACATCACCACTGGAAATTGGAAACAGATAACAGTTTGATTTTATTACTTGGTAAGTGTCCAATATTCTATATTCTCTTTTGATGTTTGATCTTAATATGTGACATTTTATTGCTGGTGTATTGTGTCGTCGGGGCTGATTATCTGATGAGGGTTTTATGATATGTGATGATTGATGATACCTTTTCCCTCCTTCATTCTTCTCATCTTATCCATTCCTTTATGGCTGGGAGGGACATGTCTTTTGAAGGAACATTTTCTTGAAAGGTGATGTCTCATGTTTGGACCATAACCACTGCTTTGCTTAGCTGATCAATGTCTTAACATATTCGGTCTATCCTTAGTGTTATTTGACCATTTGTTGTTATGCAGAATCACATAAGTGCTCATAATAATCTTTTTGATCGGGGCATGATAGCATGACTCCCCTTCACCATGTTTGCCCTTCTGCAAGGGTCACAACCTTTCACAATTACCACGCTTTGAAAGAGTCATAACCTTCCATCATTTGTGCCCTTTGAGAGAGTCACAACCTTTTATAATCACCACTCTTTGAAAGAGTCACTACCCTTCATTGTTTTTGCTTATTGAAGGAACCAATTTCTTATTTTCTTCTCATTCCTCTTTTCTCTTCCATTAAAGATTCTTATCTTCCGTTCTTTCTTCCTTCCTCCACCCCTAACCCGTTTTCAAATGAAGTTCTCTTTTGTCTTTATATCTGATGTTTGAGGGAGTCAACTTTTCATCTCATGCCTTTTGATCATTCATTAAACTTAACTAAATTTTAGTTATGGTTATGTTTACTTTTATTCTTTTATATTTATAATTTAAATTTTATCATTTTATTCTTTTACATTTTAATGCTATTATTATAGTTTATTTTTAAATCCTATTTCCAAAAGGGGACATTAAAATAGATCTGAGTTGTTTGTTTAGTAAACGTGTACAATAAATTCAATCAAGTTGCATTTATAGAAAAGATAAGGAGATAAGGATTCAAGGAGATGATAGATGAGGGATGACATCACATACTTTAGAAATAGAATTGCACATTGTCGAAAGATATTTACCTAATAAATAAATCAATATACTTGAGTATGCATAACCTAAGGTGCAATACTTGCATAAACAAACCAACAATCCTCAAAGGCTAAAGTATGACTTGGGTGGATGAGATGGGTTCCCAGAAAAGTGTAGTGCTAGGTATTGTTATACATAAGAAAACTCTTCCTTTCACAAGGGAGAGGTAACCTCCCTTTAAATAAGAGAAAGAACAACCTTGACACCTCCTCTTCCCCCAAAGGGAAAACCTTCTATACCTACAACTTTTTGTACCAAAATTGGATGAAGATGGACAATAATGGATGCTGAAGATGTTCCACTTGCATCAAGTGATATAGTTGAAGATGAATGTTGGGAGTCTTCCCACTCAAAAAGAGGATATGATGCAAGAAGCAAGACATTTGCATCATCATATCTTTTCAAGCCCTTGTGCAATAGGTTTGTTGGCATCAATATCATTTTTCTTATTTGATAGTGTTTAATTCATGTAAATGCCATGCAAGGTGTTACCAAATAATTGTAGAAGGGTTTTGCCAAATATGATGGGCCCTTAATGTCCTCATTGTTATGTAGAGTAGCCCATGTAAGTGAAACAAAGTTGACCACAAACAATGTGTTAGTTATGGATTCACTTGTGCGCTTACTTGAATTCGTTGGTTGTGGAGTTTGTTCCAATAGATAGGGACAACAATGTCAATTGATAAAGGACTACATTTCTGCTCTCCAAGTGTTGTGGTAGTTTGTTCTATCTTAGAGGTATTTCAAATGCAAATACGAATGCATAGTTAAAAAATAGTAACTAGGTTTGCTTGGTGTTTCACACATGATGAAATACACTCATAATGGGTTTAAAGATGCACCCTCTAGAATTTGGCACTATATATAACTAAGAATAGTGTGTCTTTAGATCAATTGTTTATAGACATGCAAAGACTTTGATCTTGGTTATCATCAAATGCATCATAAGAGAGAGCATTGATGTGAATCATAATAGAAGGTATAACTTTGATGCTAAAGAGATTTTTGATCACATTGTTGCTAGATGTCTTTATGCAAATGATTTGTCCGACAATGTTGTTTGATCCCCATAATGGCAAGATATGGTAAGAAAACTAAATGAAGCTCCAAAATGGTGATACTAGGGTCCAAGTGAGAAGGTGTATATCGCTTTATTGTTTATAGGAGTTCAAACATATAGAAACTTAGTTGACTCCCTTTAGAGCTTTGTGGAAAGAAACAAGGGCAAAAGCATTCTAGTGGATAAAAGGATGCAATAAATAGATTGCTTATCAAAGTGATTACAATGTGCCCTAAAGGGACAATGTATTTGAAAGAGGTATATGGTGAGGGGCATGTGAAAAATACAAAATTTGTTGTTAACATCCTTACATAGTGCATGCAAGAAGTGAGTCCTCAAAATTTTGTCCATGTAATAATGGACAACACAATGAACTATATCGTAGTTATGTTTGTTGAGACATGGTTCTCACATATATTTTGGACACATTGTGCTCTCCACTTGTTCAACCTCATGCCACAAAAGTTGGGTAGGAAAATTAACTAGATCAAGCATGTCTATGTTGATGTGCAAAAGATCTAAATGTTCATCACAAACCATAACGTCACTTGACACTTTTTTGGCATGCCCGTTAGTCAATTTTGGTCCACATAGAGGCAATTTGATAGTGAGAGGGCAATAAACTTAAAATAAACGATCTTTATGAAACTTGGTGAGATTGCATGGAATATCTTTTTAGTTTCATTGAGCTCATCGTGATTACGACTTGTTATACATACATGGATAAGCCATGTTTGGGAGAGGTTCAAGCTGACTTTAATTCAATGATTGAGAAGATAAAGTGCATTGCAATGAAAACGAGCTAGATCGTGAAGAAACTATCTTTAAAGAGGTAGTCAATTTGTGTTGAGTGGTGGAACATATTGAGCACCCCAGTCCATCTTGCATCTGAGTTACCTCCCAAATACAAAATCGATAAGGGTGCTGCCATATTATGTAGAGGTCAGTGAAGGGTTTTGGAAAATGCTTACTAAATGCTTCTCTAATCTTGATATGGAAGATGTAGTTATTAGTGAATTTGCTGATTTCCCAACCTACATTGGCCAAAGTGTTTTTGCTCTTTGTGATATGCATGTGAAGTATGTTCACTCTTGGTGGTACCTCAATGGCCATAAATTGCCACAACTCCAATTTCTTGCAATTAAAAATTTATTGTACTCTAAATTAACTTTTTCTTTTTCTTTTAAAAATTACCACTTTCAAATTTGAAGTTTGATTTACCATATTCTAATTTAACAACTATAAGGATGTTTCAGTTGCTTTAGTAGATTGCTAGTTTCCCATTTGAACAAATTGAAATACATACTCCTTTATTCACTTAAAGGTGCAATAGAGTAGAATCAAGGAAAGCAAAGGAGCTAGTTTACATCCTCTCTTAACTTGCACATACGTGTGTATGTATGTATGTGTGTGTGTGTATGTATGTATGTATGTACTTATACGAAGGAGTATGTATGTATGTGTATATATGTGTGTGTGTGTGTGTGTGTGCGCGACTTTTTTATATATATTTTTGTATGGATCTACTTAGAATGTACCCAATGCACCTTTGCTTGTCCACCCTACCCCAGACTCAATTTTTTTGTGCTAACAGATCATACATACGAAACCATACTCATTCCATTCGACAACTTAGATTTTAGGGTTCAAAATAGTGTTAAGTTTTGAGATGCTTGGTTGAATAAATTTTCAAGGCTTGAATTAGGGTGGTTGTTTGTAGTAGGCTTCAAGCTAGTTTTTTTTACTATTTTTGGATTCAATTGTGTGTGTGTGTTTTTTTTGCATCAATGTTTTGGATCACACTTGGTGATTGATCATCAGGACATTAGAGAGCTCAAGAATAGAATTTTAGATTGTGGTAGACCCAAGGAGGTTAAAAAGGGGTGGGAAAAGGGGTTGAGGGTGGGGATAGAGAAGGTGACACATAACACAATGTGCCACCTTTGAATGACAATATTGTTAAAAAAATTATTTAATAAGTTATATACTAATATGTAAAACATAAATTGATGCTTAATCCTAGAAGGTATAAGTGCTACAAATTTGAAAGAGAGTTTCTTGGCTTTGTACTTCTAATAGGCAAGAATGACAAATCATATTGGGGACGATGGGGTACTACTAGAGTAGGCCAAAAGTGATCAAATAAGATGCCCCCATGGGATACTAGGGGTTGATAACTAGTGTCCAGGGTTGTATGCATGACACCCTTGTGGGAGAACTTAAGGCACTTATGAACCACAGAGGGGACCGCCCCAATGGAGACTAGCTACGGGATACCTAGCTTGACTCAGAAGAGGTTTGACTCAAGGATAATGACAAAAGTTGTAGAAATTGCCTTTGGGTCATACTAGGACCGTTAATGTAGTTGATCTCAAAGGGGGAAGTGATAGACCATCATGAGTCCTAATGGTTGCCAGACACTTGTTATATCACACATGATGTAGACAATTCACAAAAAGTACCTTTTTGTGTGATGACATCCACTTGACACGCAGGATCAACCATCATGCCTCTTACAATGTTCCCATTGATCTACGTTGGGATATGCAAATGAGAAGGTTCTCTATTATAGTGGTGTCAGGGGTAAACGATATTTTTGTATTATGCATCCTGTAATTCGGTGGTGATTGGTGATATGAGAGTGATGGTCACCATATTTGACAAATGGGCTATCACCCAATGGAAAAGAAAATTGTGACCCAGTTTCATGTCAAGTTCACCAAAATTTTGAGGAGAGAATTCACCACCCTCGAGATAGATGGAATCTCATGGGATGAATTGGCCCAATGCCACCTCACTTCTACTAGTGCTCTAGTGAGCTAGGAATGCAAAGCGAAGTAAATAAACTAAAACAACTTGACTATAGTAACATATATAAGTATTTTGATTATTGTAAAGAGAAAAGCAAATTGTCAAGACTAATTGCTGTCTTTGTGAGCTCACTCGCTTGGACGCTAGCACGAGTTTGGGTTTTAAAACATAGATATAGGACGATAGGGCAACGTGCGTACACCTTGTATGGAGAGGGTGCAAAAACCAAGACAAGATAGTACAAGACACTAATCTAAATAATTGAAAAATGCAACTAGTCTAAGAGTAGGAAATAAGTAACAACTAAATTGTAAAACCAACTATAACAAGAGCAAATGTGAGAAAAAGGAAGCTTATGAAGGAGGTAGAAGAATCCCAAGATTTTTTGCTCCTTCCTCTTCTAAAACCTGCACACAAACAAGAAGGGAAAAATGTTAGGGCTGTTTGGAGACCTACCTCAGTCAAGTCCCTCACTATTTTGGTGTTTCCATTTTTGTTAATGTTTGTAGCTTCAGTCGTATGATCACTTATAATACATATAATACTTAGATATTGATTAATAATAATATATTGTATTTGTATATATATATATATATATGTTATATTATTATTAATATATATTATTCTAATATATGATTAATTAATGAAACATTATAAAATAAATAGACATGTCCCATGAAGGGACATGTCTCTCATAGCCTCATTCCCAATATAAATAAGAGAGATTGTTGCATTTGGAAAATACATATTTTTATGACAATGCAATTACATTTGCAGCGATCAAAACTTAACATGGTATCAGAGCTAGATTGCAAATGTGAGAAAGAAATGATATGGAGGAGATTTCATACTAAGAGAGGGATCTTTGTTTCATGAATGGGAAAATTAATCATTGGAGATATGAGGTCGACATCGATCGGGTGACTTAATAAAAATATTATTTCATATAGGAGCCGCTTGGACTTTCCTAAGTGTGTGGGTGGCGTGAAGTATTTACTGATCTTCGTGAACCATCGAGACTTGATGGGAATGATTAGAAATTGTTATGTTTCATATTCCCAGAGCGCATTAGATGGTAATATTTGTGCGCAGTGAAAGAAGTTGTGATTTAAGTGTGCCATTCAAAAAATATGAAAGGAAGGAAAGAAGACCTTTACATAGATTGATAAATATATTTTTAAATCAGTGCCCGCCATTTGCTAAACCGTGATAACAATACATTCAATGGTTGAAAATATATAAGGAATTGAATCCACCATGCAAGAAATCATCTATTGTGATCTGTTTCAGCCATCACACGATGTCTATCACAATAGAAGGTCAATGGTCTGTTTAAGGAACTGAATCCACCATGCAAGAAATCATCTATTGTGATTTGTTTCAGCCATCACACAATGTCTATCACAGTAGAAGGTCAATGGTCTATTTAAGGAAATGAATCCACCATGTAAGAAATTATCTATTGTGATCTGTTTCAGCCATCGCACGATGTCTATCACAATAGAAGGTCAATGGTATGTTTAAGGCATCGAATCCACCATGCAAGAAATCATCTATTGTGATCTGTATTGTATAGTCCGTTTCTGACCTCAAGCATATCATGGGAGTTACCTAGATTGCTCAGACAGATAATGTGTCAACAAAAGCTAGTGTGGCCTTCATCTTTCACACAGTACACAGTTTCAGTACTCTGGGATAGTGAAAAGCCAAAGCCAGCATGATTGGGCTCTAGATACGACAAATTTCACTTAAGCCCCAAATATGAAAACCATACAGCTTGACGTGATTGAACTGCAATTGAGATTGCTAGTTATATAGGCTGAAATTCCTGCATAGTATAGTTGAATTGTATAACTGTTATTGGTCACATTATTTTTGTGGTATTCAATTATCCCTCTTTTCTTGCAATGACAGTGCATAATAATCTGTTATGGCATGTACTGGTTTTATCCACATATATACTACACTAGACTTGATACAGTTCATGAAATTGTCATCGCAATCTGTATTCTCTAGCGGTCCTTACACCAGCGATTAATAAATTTTATTTCGAATATGAAGACTTCATATTGTAGGAAAATGAAGAATGATGCTTTGTCATGATTTTCCAACTGCATCCCGTGGTTCCCGATCCTTATATAAGAGCCAGGTACTAGAGCCAGGTTGCAAATGTAAGAGAGTAGTTTGTTGATGGTGAATGTGTGACTGTCTCAGAAAATAGAGTCTCAGTACGAGGACCATATCTCACAAATCCACCATTGGATGGTGGTGGATTACAATAAGAGAAGTATTTCTACCCTTGAATAATGTTTATAAATTTGAGTCATTAGTTCATGCCATAAGATCGGGGTAGTAAACTTTTATACTTCTATAATTGATATTTCCCTTCGGGATAGTTTAGTTTTATGAACTAATTGTATCTCTTTTGAAGTGCTTTGAGGACATATCTAGGAGCATAAGAGATTGCATTCAAGGGAGAAAGAACTTAATGCCTACAATTATAAAATTGAGTAGAGAGTTGATATCAGATTCAGAGGGAGTCTGACAATGTCAAGATGGATGCACGAACTTGGGCTTCCGAGGGAGAATCTACAAGATCTACATCTGTGAACTTCCGAGGATCCAGATTTAGAAGAAGTCTAATGAACCATCAGAGGAAACCTTGGACGAGAAGGTTAAATGTTGATGTTAGTACTCAAAGATTCAGAGGGAGTCAGTACAACATCTAGAGGATATGCCTTATTTGATTTCCAAGGATCTTGGTCATATTGATACAGATGGAGTAAACCATATCGATATGGTATCCCTAGTGACCAAGAAACTATAAAAAGGAAAAAGAATTGTGATTCAAATGATGAAATTCCATGTATGTGAACTAGAAGGCTCTTATGAAGATATCTAGATCATGATATTCCTAGATAGATGGTTGGGAATTCAAGAAAAGAGTGTAATGCAGACTAAAGAACAAAGACACGACTTGCTCACAGAAGGTTGATATCAGATTCAGAGGGAGTATAATAGTTCATCTAAAACAACCTTGGACGAGGAGGTGAGGAGGTTGTTACAAGACCTTAAAGGAAGCATCCAGAAGTCTATGATCATGAGATTGAGTCTCATGTGTGCTAGCTAAAATGCCTTTATGCTATCTCCTACATAACTTGGGGTTCACCTAGAGTGATGCAAACTATCTAAGAGATATAGTGCATATGTATGCTATTCAAGGTGCATTATCCCTACAGAACATATGGCTGATATTCTCACCAAGTTTCTTGCTAGAGGTAAGGTTGTGTACCATCAAGATAAACTTGGCATGTTGGAGAATGAAGCCTTAGATGAAAAGGAGTTTCATCTATTATCTTGTATGTTATTGCATTCTTCTCCTTGAGAGAGAAGTCTAAGGTGAAAGCCCTTGTTTCCACCCTTTGGGATGAGTCATGATGGATCCACCCTCTGACATGAGTCAAGGTGGATTTCATGTGTGTGACTCCAGGACCTATGGGCACTCTTGTGAACATTGGAGAAAGGTGATGACTTTTCAACAATGAACACTTGTATTTGATATTACAAGGTGATGATCTTGTAATGGAGATTCGTTATGGTAGACAATTATATGTCTGTGCACATACCATAATAGGGTTATATGTAAATGGAATGTAATGTTCTTATTTACTATATCCTTGTATCACGATCTGAGGTGATATGAAAATTAGGTATCACGATCTAAGGTGATTCCTCATATCAAGGTGGTATGAAAATTAGGTATCACGATCTAGGGTGATTCCTCATATCACATGTTAAGTGATATGTAAAATTGGGTATCACATGTCAGGTGATTCCTCATATCACATGTTAGGTGATATGTAAAATTGGGTATCACATGTCATGTGATTCCTCATATCACATGTTAGGTGATATTGAAAACTGGGTATCACATGTTAGGTGATTCCTCATATCACATGTTAGGTGATATGTAAAACTTGGTATCACGAATTATGTAATATATTTTTTCTTAGTATCCATATGAATCATATTAGGATCCTTTCTGAACTTAGTATTACATATTGATTGGACCCTATGAAACATATCACATAGTGACATGTCTCTATGTAAACTTAGTATCCATATGACAGACATCATGAGACGTATTGTCATTAGACATACCATGGATATTTATGAGCTATGGTGAACATCATGTGACTTGATATTCTTGCATATACCATATCTCCTGATATCGCATTGGGGTGATATCTCCTCTCTTTCAAAATTAATGATTTATTACCTTGATGGATTTTATCTTCTCTAGCTAAGAGGGAGTGCTGATGTTTTGTATGGCTATAGTTAGGGTCATATGTGTTGACAAGGGAGACCACAACACATTCTGTTTGATCATCCTCCCTAGCTCAGAGGGAGTGTTAATGTTTGTAGCTTCAGTCGTATGATCACTTAGAGTACATATAATACTTAGATATTGATTAATAATAATAATAATATATATATATATATATATATATATATATATATGCTATATTATTATTAATATATATTATTCAAATTTATATTATTCTAATATATGATTAATTAATGAAACATTATAAAATAAATAGACATGTCCCATGAAGGGACATGTCTCTCATAGCCTCATTCCTAATATAAATAAGAGAGATTGTTGCATTTGGAAAATACATACTTTTACGGCAGTGCAATTACATTTGCAGCGATCAAAACTTAACAACTTCCATAGGAGCCAGATGAATAGTTAGATAATCCGGTGATAGATAACTGAAAGACGACAAATAAATAACAATAAAACAATCTAACAAGAATACAATCAAGATAATATTATATGCTTAAACAAGGTTAGATGGAGTGAGACAAGGGAACTCCCATTCAAAGCCATAAAGCTAGAGTTCAATGGGATGAACATGAGTTGGCGACAAAGGTGGTGAAGCTGCAATGTTGTGAGAGTTGTCCAAGATGATGAAGTGTCCAAGAAGCTCAAATTGCCCAGAAGATCCAAAAATACCTAGAGAGCCAAATTAAGGCAAATTGTGATGTTTGAAGCTAGCTGAAGGGGTTCTTGATTCGATGGGCGGTGGGAAGAGGCATTACATTACAGGAGTAGTAGTTGTAATGTCCCAACAGCCACCTGCACATGTGCAGATTCACGGTACTAATGCGTGCCACATAGATGTCTCCGTGGGGTCTAATTTTCAACACTACAGTTACAGTTTTTTGACGACGCAAATATTCAAATTAATATATAAAATTATCTAAACAAGGAACTCAAGTAAAAAACCAACAAATTAAATTTGAAAGTTATGCAACATCAACAATATCACATAAGAAAATTAAGTATAAACAAGAGAAAATTAAGTATTGTGACCAATATAAGAAATTCTAAACAATGAGGAAGTAGAGAATTTAAATAAGTAAATTTTTTGAATAGGGAATATAAGACTCTAATATCAAGGATGCAAATAATCAACAATTTAATCAAGCAAGAAGATAAATGCTACTATACTTGAAATGGAAGGCAAAAAAAAAAATATATGCATATTATATTTTTTCATTGATGTTTTTTTGTGAATGCTGTTGAACAAATATTTAGGACTTTGAATTTGGGGGTGTGTTTTAGTGTAAAATTTTATCTGCTTGTCCAACTAATGCAAACTCATAAAGAAAGGGAATTACTTATCTTTGTGAATAGTGTATCTTGGAACAAATATTGTTAGCAAATGTTGTAATTTAATGTTTATACAAACTTTCTTAATGTATTACAGCAAAAAAATGCATCATGAGATTTTTAGTAATTTCTGAATACCTTGTGTTTAGAGAAGGGTAGGTCTAGATACTGGCCTTTTTAAGTTATGTTTACGGTTTAGTAGTTTTGTAGAAAGTAATGATGACATACCTCAAGTTTTTATGCGTATCATAGTTAATATGTTTTCTGAAGTAATGTTCTTGTTTCTATTTTTATCTTTTTTGAAGAAAGTTATAATGGCCTACATTCTACATACCTTGAGTTTTTAATGTGCATTACAGTTAATATGTCAGGTTTATTTCTGAAATAAGTTATTGTTTTGTGGTTGCACTATGGCTGTTGTTGTTCTCACAGGTCTCAAAAGAATTGATCATTTCTTAGATTCATGTAAATAAAGCTTTGGATAATATTTTCAAACAAATGAAATTTAGTGTATGCTTGATATAATTTATTGTTTAAAACATGTAATGAAGAAGTTGTCTTAGTAAACTTCAGAAAAAATTACAATATAGAGGGTTGTACTGCTCTTCCTGCCAAGCTACAATTTGAGAAACACAAACGCCTTTTGTACAATAAAGTGGGATTCAAGTACCATCCTTGTTAAGTGTATAGTAAAGAATTTGTTGTCAGTAAACACTCTCTATCTTTCATGTTTAAGTAGTCATTGCCATTTGTGTTATTTGATGCAAATATGATTAATATTTCATTTTATAATTTATATGTTTTTTCAGTGATGCGAACCCTTTTGATATTTATATTATTGTCAAAGAGGTAACCGTCAAAGAAAGTGATGCTATAAAGCTTTTTTAACTAGCTTGATTTTAGAGTTGACTCCAGCAGAAAAGAAGGATTTGATGCTTAAATAGCAGGATGCAAATTAGGATAGTAATGGAACTGTCTTACAATTACAGTGCCCTCAATAAAGCTTATACCGAATGAAATGATAATGCCCTTTCAAATTTGTGGCAACACCAGTATAAGTATGTGGTGAGATGGTTTCTCAAAATTTTGCAACAAACCAAGATTTATTTCACTGAAGTTTTATTTATTTCAAAGAAGTGATTTGCATAGAAATTCTTATGTTTTTTACAACTGGTTTCACTTTTTTTTTTTGGCTATTACATGGGTGAATAATGTGACTTTGTGAGTATATTTTGATGGAAATGTATTGCTGTATACTTCCTTATTCCTTTTGTGGCTGTACCAAAAAGAGATTTTTTTTTTTGGCTATTACATGGGTGAATAATGTGACTTTGTGAGTATATTTTGATGGAAATGTATTGCTGTATACTTCCTTATTCCTTTTTTGGCTGTACCAAAAAGAGAGGTCAAGGATAAGGTGGTCAAAGTTGAAATATACTCGAGTAGAATTGTTTATTGTTATATCATAGCTTCTTTTCCACCCAGATTAGCTCCTAGAGTACTTTCAAGTATTTATACACCTAAAAACTTTGTGCCCAATTGTAGGGTCACTCAAGTGGCGTGGCTCTGCCCAAGTGATCCAACCTAGCTAAAAGGTGACCTAGACCCCTTAAAGGAGTGAAATTTTGAAGTTACGAGGATTGTGTGATTACCTTAGTTTTGTCGACTTGTCATTGCTTTACAATTTGTTTCTCGACTTTCCTCCAAAGTGAAATTTGATTCAAGTCCTTACTAATTGTCTACTTAGTCTCTAATCAACTTTCTAGTCATTTCTTAATCACCTCCCCGTGATTGTGAAGCTTTTAACCTATTTCTATTTCCATTTCATTCAACATTGGAAGCTTCTTCATTTTCCTTCATTTTTCTTCATTGTTAGCTAGCACTTTTCTGGAAGTTCTCATTCCCTTCTCTCTCTATTGAGGTTTGTGAATTGTGTCTAAAAGACTAGACTATCTTAAAACCATTGAGTCTTAAATCATTCTCATACCTTACACACGACTACCATGTCTACTTCCAATTTGTGTATTTAAGCTTTAAAATTTCTCTCAATCATCCAAGTTATTTCTCAATTTCTCCATCACTTTTTCTTGTACTCCATATCATTAAGGAGTACCCTATTATTTTAAAAAAAGGGCACACTTCTTAAGAACATATGTTGAGACGATTTTTCAAAGCTTCTTTGAAGCTTTATTTATTTATAGGTCCTCTTGTTTCCCATGTTAGATTGCTTTATATTAATTAGTAGTTAGACAATTAATTACTTTTGTATAGTGAAAGTAATAATTGCTTGCATTTTTTAGGATAAATTGTAGATTTCGTTTGTTTTATAACATTTAGATTTCTGTTGACTTTGTCCAGCGGCTATGCTAACAACTGCCCTAGTGGAGTTTCCTTTGTTGGGGAGCCTAAAGATAGCATTGCTTGGACAATTGTTCGACGACATAGGAAGAATTGCTTTACAAACTCTTGCTCATCTTCTCTTGTGGTGTGAGTTTGGCCCCTCTTTTATAAGGGTTTATGGCCTTTGTGCTATGTGCTCTATCTTTTTACCAACATTTGTTATGCTGGCTTTGTGCTGTTGATGGCTTGAAATTTCGCCTTCAGGCCTTGTTATTATAAGGGTCAACCCCTTTGTTAGGTTGCTTAAATAATTGAAAAAACATTTAGATTTAGATTTAGATTTAGAAGTGTTTTATTTCTGTAATAGCAAAACAAGTTTAAAAAAGAGAAGATATTTCATCACTCTAGCTCATCAAATAAACAACGAAAATGCAACCTATTTCAAGTAGTTTAATTAGGCAACATATTGTTAGGAAAAAAAGAAAAAAAAGAGAGAGAAATGAAAGCTTTTGCTCTTGCTCCCGTTGCTCCCTTCGATCCTGTCGCGTCTGCTAGGGTTTCTGTGGCGACATCTCCTCTGGCTGTGATTGGTGTTGGGTTGTCTGCGGATCCTCAGGTTGCTTCCCATGCGAGTCTTGTTGTGCCCTCGGTGCAAGGTTGTTTGCCCTTGGCGGCCCAAAAGCCCAAGGTTCGTGGTTGCCCTGCATCGATTGGCCGCTCCCGCAGTGCTTTCCTAGTTTGCAACAACATTGTTGTGGAGTTGGATGACAAGACTCTTCGAAATCGATGTTGTTGCCTCTGTCTTTACTTGGCATGGTTTGATTTGCAGATTTAAGGGTCATTGGCCTTGTCTGCCCGATCTTCATGTTTGGATGTCCAAGCATTGGGAGCCCCTAATTATTGGTACAATCCACATATTTACTATGGCTAAAGGTTTTTTTTGTGGCTAAATTTGAAAATGTTGTCGATAGAAAAACTATTTTGTGGGAACTTTTTTTGCTGGGATGATCGCTTTATGCTGATGTTGAAACCTTGACATCTTGACATCTCACAGTCTTCTGAATTGTTTGATAAGCAGCCCATCTAGGTTAGGCTTCCTCCCCTCCATCTTTGGGTTGATTCTCTTCTAAAGACTGTGGGGGATGCCATTGGGGATATGTTAATGGTGGATGAGAAATCTTTTGATTTGTTCCACTCTACATATGCTCGTATCTTGGTGGATATATATGTTTTTAAAGGCTTGCCTTCAGAGATTAAACTTTATTCTCCCTAGGGTAGAAGCTCGATTCAACAATTGGACTATGAAGGCCTCCCCTTTAGATGCATAAAATGCTTTAAGATTGGTCATGTTGCTTCTCAATGTGATCTTCAAAGATTTAAAAAGATTGCCTCGTGGTGGCAGGGTGCCACTTCTCAACACTATACAGTGAAGGTGTCTTCCCTTAAGAGCTTTTTGCAGGTGGTTGAGCAGGATTGCCTTGTGTCTTCTATGGTGTATTCTGTGCCTACTGCGGTTACTAGCCTTGATTTTGCTTGCCCTCTTGCTGGTTCTGCTCCAGCTCATTTGCTGGCTGGAGTTGTTCGCCCTTTTGTTGCTTATTTTCCAGATTCTTCTTTGCTGGATGGAGCATGGCTCCCTGTTGGCAGTTCGGTGGGTGTTGTTTCTGCTGTCCCAGCTGATGTTTTGGCTGGTGCTGGTTCTGAAGGTGCTGATCCTCTTTTACTTAATCCCTTGGTTGGGAGTAATGTTGGTCCTTTACTGGGCGTTTCGCTGGCTGTTTCAACACCTTTGTTGTTTGATGACTCTTCAGTCTCGGATTCGATGTGTTGGTAGGATGAGGCTGTTAGAGTTGAAGAAGGGTGTGTTAGTGATTTTTCTTGTTGAATCCTATTACAAGCCTTAAATGCTTCAATTGAACTCTGTGATTCCTAAACTCATGACTCAAGCAAGAAAAGACTAATTGACAAGGAGAAACTCCTACACTTTAGGCTCCACAGACCTAGGCGGGTGTACCTAAAACATTCTAAATCTGCATACACAAACACTCTCTCGCTAAACCCTTTATGCAGACATGAAAATCAATGGATAGTAACAAGGATATTCACCCTTCTTCTCTTTGAACCAGGAGGCTCAGGCAGGCTAACCCATCAGATTCACTTCTACAAGGAATCATCAAAAGCATTTGCACTATTCAATGCAACTTATAGAGATTAATGCTCTTAAACTGGAAATGTAAAGTGATTTCAATTAATGTTGGATGAAGAAAATTGCCATTCAAGCCATGACCAGTGCCATATCTATTGGGCAACAGAGTCAAACAAATGTGCAATCCCAAAAAACCCTAACTCCAACTCAAGAACCCGAATGAAATGCCTTGCAGACCATTCTTCTCATTTCAACACTTGGACATCAAATTCATATGCAAACTTAGAATTCTCAGAACCTGAAATCAAGACTTACTCTCTCCTTGAAAGAAACTTAAATTCAAACCCACACATACCTTATAATTGGTATATCAACATGCCTTACAAGTTAATACACAAGAATTAAGACAATGCATACAAAGACATCAAACAAGAATTGAACATGGATTCCATTGTTTTCATTAAAACTCATTTGAAAATGTACATTGCAAGACTATGATCACCAAAAAACAAGACTCAAAAGTCTGAAGTTGTCTTAGCAGCATAAATTTTCAACATCTTTTTCAAATTGAGAGAAAAACTGAGATATGGCAAATGAGAATCAGTTGAAAACTAACTGACAACTGTCCATCTTTGGCATGAAAATATCTCCAAGTTTTCCCACACTTTGCTCTACAACTGATTCTCAAAACTGATCCACTTTCTGCAATCATCTCTCCAACAAATTGATTCTGTTTTTGGCCTAGAAATTCAAACCCATACTGCTCTTTCCTACTAAATAGAAATTGAAAATAATTATTGCCTTTGGGTTCCTTGTCTTTTCCTGTTTTCGGAAACATATAACACTTGTATATTTGGACAAAAATTGAATCTTTAGGACATTAATCCGTGAACAAGCTTGTCATTTAAATTTTTGAATTTTTCCCGTAGTCTGGACTATATTAATCTTTTGAATCTTTTTCATCTGCAATTTTTAACCATTTTCACTTTCTTCCACAGAAGCTACTAGGAAGTGCCAAGTGTCATCATTTCATTCATTGCTTGGACTTGACCTCAGCTTAACCCCTGATTAGGAGATCTCGTGACTAGCATGTATTCTTTGAATCTCAAAATTTTGTGACTAACCATGGTTAAGTTTGGCGACTGGGCGAATAAGCCATTCTCTGAATCTTCGGATTTTGCTTTAACCTTGGGTCAGATCTGGAGAATGGGCGACTGAGCCCATTCTCCCAATCTCCAAATGTTTTGTCTTGACTGTGAACGATCTGGAGAACTGGCGACTAGGCTACCTCCGAATCTCTGAATGCTAGCCCCTAATTGCGTGGGATCGAGCGACCTGGCGACTGAGCTATCTCTGGATCTCAGAATGGTCGACCCTTAACCGCTAGCATTCAACAATCGCACAACTGGTGGTTAGCTAACCGCCACCTCCAGATCTCTAGATTTTTGGCTAATTGCCGGCTTCGTTCCGCGACTTAGCGAGCGTCTGCCACGTGTTGTCTTTATCCAGTCAGCGCCACATCACCATTCCTACAAAATTACCTTTATTAGCTGGCTTGAGCACGAAAATCGAGGCACCATTGTGAAGGGTCGCATGAGCATAGCCTCCAGCTCTTCATCTATTCCATCTTGTGTGTGGCATGACTTATAAACAGTATAGATCCCCACTACGACATCAATGTGGGACTAATGGTTTAGAGGTTTTAAAGCCATCTCTGCACTTTCGTTCAAAATTTGTGGGACCTGCCAGCCATTAAGTCCTCCAGCCTAGAGGGCCCGCCAAGAGCTGCCTGGCTTCATATTCATAATGCATAGTGAGTGCCGGAATATAAAAGCACTATAAAAGTCGCTTACTCGAAGCATGTGGGATAATGTTTTTAAGCTTCTCAAACTTGGAAGCCTCCCTCTTATTTTACGCAGAGGATCCTTCACATGCTTGTATGAACTCCTTGCCCCTCCATAATATTGCGTGGAGTCTCCAACACAATGCGCAGGCCATTCCTAATACTTTGCGCAGGTTTTTTTGAGTGTGAGCCTCCCACAAAACACAAGCCCCCTTACCATCTTGCAAGGCCATCTATGTTTGCTGGCAGCCCTTATTTATTTTGGCATTGGCAGACCTATTTGTATTGGCAACTGCTAAGCGTTGGTAGTCGCAACTCTTTGCGTGAGGCCTCCCATGTACGCTTCCCCTTACTGGTGCGTGGGCATCCCCCTTCCTTAGCGCACAGGCCATTATAAACAGCCCCCTTCGAAATATCTCGTGCCCACATTGTTACTCATGCAGCATCCCATTTGTGGACACCCTCACGTATGCTGGCAGCATAGAGGCCTCCCACATTGCCGACTGCTACCTCACATTGCATGAGGCCATCCCATTCTTAGCAGCCCCCCTTCACATCTTGCGTAGGCTTGACCCTACCTTACACTGGCAATAATAACACTTGGCACTGGCATAGAAATTTCACCATGTGTAAGTCCATCTTTCATGCTTCACGCAATCACAAGACATGGTAACTAAAACACTGGCCTTCTTTTGTTATTGAGTGGGCTGCCCTTTATATTTGACTCACGCTGGCTCAGGTGAGTGGTAAAAGTGTGGCCTCATTTACATTGCGTGAGCTTGTTGCAATTCTTTATTAATGCGTGGGTTTCCACCGTTTGCTTGCATTGGTCATGCGCATAAGGCTTAGGGATTCCCTGTTCATGCACTAGAATGAACAGCTCACCCAATTCTTGGTGTGAGCCTCCATTAGCATCAATGCAATTCAACAAAGGCAGATCCCTTCTCATTTATGTAGACATTAACAACGACACCTCCTTTCACATCGCTTCGTTGCTAGATCCAGAATTCCCATCCCCCAAAATCAACCACCAGACCGAAGCACAGTCACCCTGCAAGGCTACAATAGCATTAACTCAATAGCAAATTATGGCTCAAATCCAACTTGCATTGTAATTCTGCGCCAGCCACTTAAAAGTCATTGCTCACCGCAAAAATCTCTACTGACTCAGCCAATCAATAAATGCAACCCATGGAGCAAATCCTGTTGATATTTGTAGCATTGGTCAGATAAATAATATTGACTATATGATTATTATGAGAATTGAGTTATTATATATATTCATATATATCAATATATATAATAATTGATATTACTATATACATTGATTTATATGTATATATAAAGTTAGATTATAATTATTCTCATAATAACTAAATAGTTAAATTGATAAAATAAATATTATTATTATTATGTAAATATTAGAGAAATTAATATAATACTCGAGATATTATATATATATATATATATATATATATATATATATATATATATATATATATATATATATATATATATAATCATAATTGTAATTATATTAATTACATAATAATGAATAGACATGTCCCATGAAGGGACATGTCTCTTCTTGGCTCATTCTTAATATAAATGCAAGAGATTGTTGCATTTGGAAAACACATACAATGAGATAGCACATACAATGAGATAGTGCTATTACATTTGCAATGATTTTAAAACCTTAACATGGTATCAGAGCCAAGTTGCAAATGTAAGAGGGTAGTTTGTTAATAGTGAATGTGTGACTGTCTCAGAAAATTACAGTCTCGGTACGAGGACCATATCTCATAAATGAACTGTTGGATTTTTCTGAATTCGATATATGTTGGTGATAAACCAATTTATAAGAATCTCACCGGAGCGATTGGAACAAAAATATCAGGTTCAAAAGTTATGACTGAATGTGTACAGGTCTATGCAGATTTCTGAACAAAGAGAGTTCTTTGATTAAAGGCTACAAACAATTTTTATAGTGCAAATAAGAAAAGGATCATTACATTAATCAAGAGATGAGTATTCCATGTTGATTAATGTTCATAATTTTTGTTATGTTGTTATTAAATCATACTATAACATTGGGATAGAAAATATTGTATGCTTTTATCATTAATATTTCTTTGGGATAATATAGTTTAGTGAGCTATTTGTAATCTCTCTCTGACATACATTCAGGACAAAAGCACAAGATAATTTCATTCAAGGGAGAAATAACTTGATGCTTTCAAACAAATTTATGATTGAGACTAGATGTAAAGAGAGTCTAATATTTCAAAAGAGGTCAAGAAGTTGATAAACTTGAGCTTCAGAGGGAGCAGATGGTTCAGTCAACTTGTGACAATCTTGATCATGTTGATTGAGAGGGAGTTCACTATTGAAGGTGAAACACTTCTAAGGTAATCTTGATATAATTGATTATTATACTAATGAATCATGAATGTTTTTAATCGGCCTGCCCCCTGTGTTAATCATAAAAAAGTGACGACTTCTAAAGGATTATCACTTGTATTTGTTAAAGTTATTGGAAGGTGACGATCTTGCAATAACTTTTCTTTTGTAATAGATATATCTTACTTGTGGATAGAATCGCCGATAGAGGCAATCCGCACCATAGCTCATGAGTTTGTGGATAGAATCGCCGATGGAGGCAATCCACACAGGAGCTTGTGGATAGAATCGTCGATAGAGGCAATCCACTCTGAAGCTCATGAGTTTGTGGATAGAATCGCTGATGGAGGCAATTCACACAGGAGCTTGTGGATAAAATCGTCGATAGAGGCAATCCACACCATAGCTCATGAGTCTGTGGATAGAATCGCCGATAGAGGCAATCCACATAGGAGCTTGTGGATCGAATCGCCGATGGAGGCAATCCACGTGAGAACTATGGATAGAATCGCCGATAGAGGCAATCCACCTAGAAACTAACCCTCACAATTTATGAACTTATTGTGAGCTGCATTTTATCTTCCCTAGCTAAGAGGGAGTGTTGATATTTGTAGCATCGGTCAGATAAATAATATTGACTATATGATTATTATGAGAATTGAGTTATTATATATATTCATATATATCAATATATATAATAATTGATATTACTATATACATTGATTTATATGTATATATAAAGTTAGATTATAATTATTCTCATAATAACTAAATAGTTAAATTGATAAAATAAATATTATTATTATTATGTAAATATTAGAGAAATTAATATAATACTCAAGAGATATTATATATATATGAATATATATATATATATATATATATATATATATATATATATATATATATAATCATAATTGTAATTATATTAATTACATAATAATGAATAGACATGTCCCATGAAGGGACATGTCTCTTCTTGGCTCATTCTTAATATAAATGCAAGAGATTGTTGCATTTGGAAAACACATACAATGAGATAGTGCTATTACATTTGCAATGATCTTAAAACCTTAACAAATCTTATAGCCCAAACCGTGATCAATTCACTCGAAAAATCCATCACCCCACTTCTCTTTATTAAAGATTCCAAACATTCATCTAGCAAATAAAAAGCCTGTATATGCTCTGACAATTACTAATTCAAGGATCATCTTCAACAATACCATTTTTGTTTGAGAGGAACAATAATTGCAAGTTGTTGTAGGCATGCTGGAGTATCTATTGTATACTTGGCATGGACAACTATGTACTCCAGATCACGCTCCCTCCAAACACACACACCAAACACTTGGGCACGTTGGCCCTTTCCTTCTAGAAACATAGGCGTGGAGCTTTCTTCAACTTCTGCCCATAATGGAATCAACCATGGATCCACTGCAGCTTCACACCGACAAAACATCCCAAAGTCCTTCATTTTTCACTTAGAAATCAAAACTTGCTTGTTCACTGACCTTCACAAAAGTGCCAAAGAGTGCTAATTGCCCTCCAGAACTGGCCTCAAAAACTGACAAAAAGGCCTAACATGAGAGTGCCACCAAGAGCACACATTCACTACCAACATGTTATCACACTCGCCAAAGGAGCTCGCCCAGAAAAATTCGAGCCAAAAGATATTCATAACCAAACACGGCCACTTTGAAACGTTGTCTGTCCCCACTGCCAGAATCACTAAAGTTGCCTCCGGAACTGGCTTTAAAAACTCACCCATTGAAACTTTCAGGAACCAGAATCACATGCACTGATTCTCCTTCATACAAGGAACACAAATCCATAACCAGCTCGCCGAAAATATCAAATGACCAATTACAATTAATCACCAAAGTTAGCCAGTTAGTAAAATTCAGGATAAGAAACAGTGAAAAATGCATAAACTGGGTTTGGAATTGGCCTGGGAAAGTGGTCAAACGGATTGGCAGGGACTTGAAAATCATCAGACACTTAGTCTTCCAGGTCTACAGTATGGAACCACACTCAATTATGCCGAACCTTGCACAGGGTGTAAACTGGGATACCTCAAAGTAGGCCAATAAAAATTTTGAACAGTGCACACTGAGAATTTTAACAACTTGCAAATGGAATGACACTGGCAAATAGGTCAAACGGGCACATGGGGGGATGAAAATTGGCGGGATGACTCACTCCCATGCCTACAATACGATGCCACAACTGACATGTCATGACCAATCACAGGGCAAAATATATTCAAATGCAAACAGGGCATGTTACAACAAATTGACACTTAGGCAAAAATGTAGATTTAGACAAGTGCTCAAAACAAGACATCACCGAATGACTCAAAACTCAAAATTAACGACTTGGGATGTCTTCAAATGCCAAAACAAAGGTGATAAGCACTTGACATGCATGGAGAACTTTAGAATTGCATCCGGGAAAACAGGCACAAAAGCACTTATAGGGCCTCAAATTGCAAAATTTTAACGAGGTACTCAAAAATCTATGTATTTTTGAGTACCAACAGGGTGGATCATAGTTAAAGGGAAACAATCTAAGAGATCCTCTTCTTTTTTTGACATGACCCTTCGGCCCCATAAGAAGGGATCAAAAGTTTAGTCCCCTCTCCTTTATTAGTTGTTTTCCATTGTGTTATCTTGTGCAGAAGATTGGGGGGTTTTAGCTGGATTGCTTTCTTTGGCACTATCTCTTCGTCAGGGGTTGGGGTGTGTGGACTTTTGTTTTGGTTGGATTGTTGTTTTTATGGAACTCTTATAGTTTTATTTTAAGTTCTAGTTTTGTAAAGGGTTTCGGGGCCCTTTCAAAACCTGTTGTTACCTTAATAAAACAAAACATATTGTTAGGAATATTGCATTATAGGATGCATAAAATAATTTGTTGAAATAAGTTATATAATAGTGGTACGTATTGAGTTGTTAAAAATAATTCGATATTTATAGAAAAGCTATTTGGGGAGTTACCTACAAAATAGGATACAAGAATCCTATATTTAGGTAAATTTGTATCGAATGAAAAATAAGCACTAACTATTTTATTTTTAATTATTTTGGCTTTTCTATCTCTTCTCATATTTCTAGTATGCTATTAGAGAAAAAATCATCTTTGTGCCTGTGAAAATCTATCGAGCCTCCTTCAAGAAAGATTGAATGCTTGTGGTAGAATATATTTTGAACCAACACAATGTGTAGGCGAGTTGGTAAGAGTAGTGATATATGGTTTTGATTTTAAAATCACATTTTTGTGAGTATAACTATCGAAGTAAAATTGCAATATCTTGCTTATTTGTTAATGAAATTTCTAAATCCAAGGTGTTTTCGAAATGTGACGAGTAGAGAAAAATATGCCATAAATAATTTGAAGAATTCTCAACAATCTCGCAAGTAGTTTGGAGGAGAAAATAGTGCTATCAGTTTTGACGTGAGCTACCCAATTGTGGAGGATTTGCATTGTGATTGGATTTGTACACCAAGCTAGCAAGACCCAGAATAAAAGAATAAAATTTCAAAGGAAGATATTGAAGATTTGTTATTGTTGAGTACTTGGAATCTTCTAACTGTGTGAGTGCTATTTTTCACCTCTTGCCACTTAGTTATTCACCTTTATTAAAATTAGTTTCTCACGCTATTTGAAAAAAGAAAAAAACTAGTAGGCTAAAGTGAAAAATATTTTGAGAGCATTGATTTAATATTAGAGGAAATGATAGATTAGATTGTTGCATCCATGTACAAATGGGCCTCAATTTTGGTTGCTATAAGAGTTGAGTGGGAGAACTTTGGTAGGTTTTTATTTCTTACATAGATTTATTGTGTCAAAGTTAAAGTTGTGTTAAATTTGTTTAGAGTAGGATTTTTTTTGAGTCATTATTATTGTCTCGGCAAAAGTAGTCTATCAAAATTTAAAATTGTTTTTAATTTGTAGGGGCTACTTGAATAATTTGTAGTACTTTTTCAAACAAGTCAAAGTGCATTATCGGTGGAAATCAAAACTTTTAACATTGTTTTGATTCAGGGTGGGGGGTCGGGAGTAGATATTCTGAACATGGAAAAGTCTTGAAAAAAATGAAGAAAAAGAAAAAAGAAAAAAGAAAGAAAAAAATTGAAAAAATAACAAATCAAAAGTAATAAAAATTTCATCATTTGGTGTAAACACTTCGGTCACGCCTTGGATAGGTACCATGGTGAAAACCGGGCAACCAACACCATGTGTAATGACTTTGATCCTTCCCTCATGATTTTGCTTGTTTTTCCATCTCGCTTCCATTTTCCCTTTTCTTCATAAAAACCTTTCCACCCTTACCATGGCTTGTGGATTGTTTCATCTTGCTTGCGTGTGCACATTATCCTTGTTAATACACTAGTCCCATCTTCACTGGGGCAATCTCCTTAACTTTAGTAGTGGGTTGGGATATTTGGCATCTTACATGTTAGAATGTGATGATGCTATCATTTATGTCAATATATCCTATGCATAGATGTGGATTGGATGTTTTTTGTGTTCTGATAGAAGTGTGTTCTAGATGATGTGCTATAAAGATTTATCTTTAGTTGTGTTGATGTCGGTCCTATTTATCTTGCAATATAATGTGGTTCATTTGTTTGAGTCTAGTCCTATCTAGAAAGTAGTCATTATGCTTCGGTCAAGTATTTGCATTCTAACGTATAGATCTTATCCTTTAGTTTTGAAGATCTCGGTGATGATGTAGTATGTTTTTATGAGCGAGGCATATTATATTGAGTGAGGTGGTCCATGTTTCATTCTTTACCACCGCGAGAATGCTTCGTTATGACCTATTTCAAATTGCATTAGGATGACCTATTTGTTGGCATGAAATGGTATAAAAGAGCGATGATTCTATTTGTTGTGATATGTTTGTGTGCGAGTAATATGTGAAGTGATAACAAATATGATGAGGGAAGAACTGTGTATTGATGTGTATGCGATTTGGTGCAATAAGTAGTAGACTGTTACATCATTTTTGTGTTGCTAATTATCTATGACAATGACTTCAATGGTGGATTCATTATCATTTCTTATATTATGGCAGTGAGTATTTATATTTTTTGGGTAGTTAGCCCATCGACAGTGAGCGAACCAACAGTGAGCAAACATACAATGAGCCCTTGTAAAAATTACCTTAACTGGTGTTCATTTGAATTGATGTTCATTTCATAAGAATTAACTTCTCTGTGGTTTTTCCTATCTTGAATTTCCATGTAAATTCTAGTGTTCATTGTGTTGATGGTTTTGTGCTTTCATGTTCATATTTGTTATAAGTTTCTGATTGACTTAAGTATTCAATCAATTAACAGAGGTTAATGAAATTGTTTGATAATAACTAATTCACTCCCCTTCTCAGTTATTTGGTCTGTTCAACAATTGGTATTAGAGCTTTGGTTCCCTGGAGAGAGCTTAATTGCTTGAGGTAGATTCAACGACACACAAATTGAATATCACTATGTTTGATGGATTTAAATACAGTTCTTGGAAAGAACAGATGAGAGGATACATGATTTCAATCAATTACACTACCTGGAAGAATGTGGATACATTATATGTTGCACCTTAGAATGACCTTACTACTTAAGATGAAATTTCAGTATATGAGGAGATTGAAAACGCAAAGTATGCAATCTTTAGTGCTTTATCAAAATATGAGTTAGCTAAAGTCATTTATTTGAAGACTACCTATGAAGTTTGGGAAATATCGAAAGAGATCTATGAAGGCAATGATAGAGTGAAGTTGTCGAAGAAGTTAACAACTAATTATTTTCATGAGAACTTGAGAATGGAAGATAAGGAAGATAGTAGAAGTTAATTTGAGAGGATTGACTATGCAGTGAATGAAGTCAAAAATCAAGGTGGTGAAGATGTCATGGAAAAGATTTTGATAGACTTAGAAAAGAGCCACTGTGACTAGATCTCTGCTACTGAGGAAGTTTATGATCCAAAGAATTTTACCAGAGAACAATTGTTAGGTTCTTTGACAATGTTTGAGTTGAAGAAATTTGGAAAAGAAAAGAGAAAATTTGAGATAACCTTTAAAGCTAGAAAGACAAAGAAAGATCCAGCTGATGATGATTCTGATGAGATGGAAGTGAAATTTGCAAGGAAACAAAAGAAAAATATTGACAAATACAAAGATATGTTACCTCTTAAATACTTTAGGATGTAAGAAAATTGGTCATTTGAAAACTAGGTGTTTGAAAAAGGTTAATAAGAAGGCCTACTATGTTAATGAGGATGCTAGTATATAAGATGATGAATCAGATCATAAAGACTGTTTATTTATGGCAGAACAAGAAAAGCCTAGATTTGACATTTCTAACATTTGCCTAGAATTTGATGATAATATTGAGGCTACTTTGTATGTTAGAAGAAATAAGAATTAATGGTTGATTGATAGTGGTTGTTCAAATCATATGACTAGTGATAAAATAAAATTTGTAAAAATTGAGAAACATGATGGTGGTCTTGTTAGATTTAGTGATGATAAGGTAACATATATTGTTGGAATGAGATCGATTACTTTTGATGGAAATAATTACATTGACAAGGTTTACTATGTGATTGGTTTGTGTCATAATCTTTCGAGTGTTGGACAGATGTGTGAGAATGGTTATGATAAAATTTGTAAAAATTGAGAAACATGATGGTGGTCTTGTTAGATTTAGTGATGATAAGGTAACATATATTGTTGGAATGAGATCTATTACTTTTGATGGAAATAATTACATTGACAAGGTTTACTATGTGATTGGTTTGTGTCATAATCTTTCGAGTGTTGGACAGATGTGTGAGAATGGTTATGATGTGTTTAAGAAAGGAGGTTATGAGATCTAGAAGAAATATGGAGCACTTATTGTAGTTGGCAAAAGAATAGGAAGGGACATGTACCAACTTGAAGGAGCTACATAAAGTTGTTTATTATTCTAGAATGATGACAATTGGCTTTGGCACTAGAGGATGTGTCACATCAATTTCAACAACTTGGTAAGAATAACTTCATCATGTGTAGTAAGAGACTTACCAAGACCGTGTCAACCAAATAACATTATCTATAAAAGATGCCAAGAAGGAAAGTAGACAAGGGAGTCATCAAGGCAAAATATCATTCATCTACGGATTTGCTAGATTTTGTGCATACTGACCTGTGTGGTCCTACCAGAACAAGAAGCTTACAAGGTGAGAGATATTTCATACTTTTCATTGATGATTATTTCAAATTGTCTTGGTTGCATTTCTAAGAATAAAATTAGAAGAATTTAATCTCTTTAAATCAAGAGTTGAGAAAGAAAGTGGTGGGAAGATTAAATGTTTGAGATTGATAGAGGATGAGAGTTTACGTTTGATGAATGTGACAATTTCTGTGAGAAACATGGTATTTGAAGATAATTTTTAGCCCCTAGAACACTACAACAAAATGGTGTAGTGGAAATGATGAATTAGATAGTACAAGAAGCATCAAGGACAATGATCAAAAAACAAGTTTACTTGGAGAGAAGCAATTCATATAGTTGTGTATACACAACAAAATTATTTACCCAAATAAGTATCACAAGACATCGTATGAACTATAGCATGAAAGGTCAACCACAATGAAATATTTCAAGATTTTTGGAAGCAATTGCTATGTTCAGAGAGATGACAATCTTGGCAAGTTTAACAACATAGTAGATGAAAGTATATTTATGAGATATTCTACAAAGAGCAAAGTGTACCTATGTTACAACAAGAGTCTGAATAAGATTATTGAAAGTGTGAATGTGAAGATTGATGAAGAGATTCAAAAAACACTTGAGAAACATCTTGAGTATGAATTTGATATAGATGACAAAGGAAAAGAAGACAAGAAAAAAGAAGAAGAGACAAAGCAGACTCTAACATCTACAACTAAGACACCAAGGTATCTACAGAGAAATCATTTAGAGAATCAAATTATTGGTGATAGGAATAAATGTATCATTACAAGAAGTAAAGCAACACAATAGCAAGTTTTGTTGTGTTTACTTTCAGAAATTGAGTCTAAGACTATGGAAGAAGCATGTAATGATCAAAATTGGATAAAAGCAATGTAAGAACTTGATCAGATTGAGAAGAATCAGACTTGAGAACTTGTGCCTAGACTTGGCTGACAAGAATGTGATTGGCACAAAATGGGTATTTAGAAACAAGCTAGATGAACATGGAAAGGTAATGAGGAACAATGAAAGATTGGTCTGTAAGGTTGCACTTAGATTGAAGGTATTGACTTTGATGAAACTTATGACCCTGTTGCCTAGATGGAGGAAATCCAGATATTCTTAACATTTGCTATATTTAAAATTTTTAAAGTTTACTAGATGGATGTTAAGCCAACTTTTTTGAATGGAGAACTGAAGGAAGAAGTCTACATTGAACAATCAAAGAGATTCATATTCAGAATGGATCTAGATGCTATTTGGAGATTGAAGAAAGCATTATACGGGTTGAAGGCACCCAAGACATGGTATGATAAATTGGACATGTATTTGAGTGGACAAGGATTTTCAAAATGATTTACTGATAGTAATTTGTATTATATATTTATTCTGAGATCTTAATTATTGTGGTTTATGTTGATGACATAATTTTTTGAGGAAAATATGACTTGTGTAGAAAATTTGCAGGGGAGATGCATAAGGAATTCAAGATGTCTATGATTGGTGAGTTGAATTTCTTTCTTGGATTGCAGGTAAATAAAAATAGAAAATGAATTTTCATTTCTCAGTCCAAGTATATCAGAGAATTACTGAAGAAGTTTTGTTTGGAGAATTCTAAACCGGTATGTACTATTGTTACCATATGCAAGTTGACTAAAGAAGATGGTTCACCGAAAGCTAATGCAAGTAAGTACATATCAATGATTAGAGGACTATTGTATTTGACTACTACTAGATGACATATTATGTATGCCATATGCTTAGCAACTATATTTTAGAAAGAAACAAAAGAGTCACATGTTATAGAAATAAAGAGGATCTTTAGATATTTGAAGGGTATAGAAGATTTTAGATTATGGTATCCAAAAAGTGCAGATTTCACTCTAATAGCTTATATTGATGCTGATTGAGCTAGATGTCTGGATAATTGGAAGAGTACTAGTGGTGGAGCTTATTTCCTTGGCTCTCGGTTGGTTGTTTGGTCGAGAAAGAAGCAAGATTCTGTAACATTATCAACTGCAAACTCAAAATACATTGCAACATCCTCATGTACTCAGGTATTGTGCATGAAACTGAGTTTGAAGGATACATGTATAACATTTGATAAGCCGATTTCAATTGTGTGTCATAATACAATGCTATAAACATTTCAAAGAATCTAGTGCAACATTCCAGGACAAAACACATATCTATTAGATATCATTTTTAAAGGGACAAAGTGTTGGAAAATAAAGTTAAACTTGTGTATGTACCTACAAAGGAGCATATTGTAGATATCTGTACAAAACCATTTTGCAAAGATACTTTTGAGCATTTCAAGGAAGCTAGGCGTTTTGCCCCTTCTTAGTGTTTAGTAAATGCACCAGTGTGTGCATTGGTCCAATGCATTTCATGCTTATTCTTTTTTGGATCAATACTTGGTGACTTCCTCTCATGCTAATATTTTTTGACAGTGCTTTTTTATTGATGAATGTTGCCATCAAAGGCAAAGGGGGAGATTGTTAGAATGTGATGTTGATGCTTTCATTTTTGTTGTCATTAATGGTTTCTATTGATGTCAACATATCCTATGTATAGATGTGGATTGGATGTTCTTGGTGTTTTGGTAGAAGTGTGCTCCAGATGATGTGTTGTAAAGATTTATCTTTAGTTGTGTCGGTATTGGTCTCATTTATCTTGCACCAGAATGTGGTTCATTTGTTTGAGTCCAACCCCATCTTAAAAGTAGTTGTGCTTTGGTCCAAGTATTTGCATTGTAATGTATAGATCTTATCTGCTGGTTCTGAAGATCTTGCTGATAGTGTAGCGTGAAATTATGAGAAAGGAGTGTTGTATTGAGCGAGGTGGTCCACGTTTCATTCTTTACCACCGTCGGAATGCTTCGGCGTGACCTATTTCAAAATGTATTAGGCCAACCTAGTTGTTGGTATGAGATAGTATAAGAGAGCGATGATTCTATTTGTCGTGATATGCTTGTGCGCGATTAATATGTGAAGTGATTGCGAATTTGACAAGGGAAGATTTGTGTATTGATGTGTATGCAAATTCGTGCGACTGATAGCATACCTTTACATCATTTATGTGTTGTTGATTATCAATGACAATGATTTCAATGGTGTATTCATTTTCATTTCTTATATTATGGCAGTGAGCCTATTTGTATTGGCAGCGAGCCTTTATATTTTCTAGGTAGTTAGCCCAATCGACAGTGAGCCAACCAACAATGAGAAAATAAAAAATGATCCCTTGTAAAAATCACCTTAACCATTGTTATCTTAATCAGTGTTCATTTTATGAGAATTAGCTTCTCCATAGTTTTTCCCATCTTGGGTTTCCACGTAAATTCTGGTGTTCATTGTGTTGATGACTTTGTTCTTTAAAGTTCATATTTGTTATAAGTTCTTGATTGACTTAAGTATTCATTGAATTAACAAAGGTTAAGGAAATTGTTTCATGATAAATGATTCAGCCCCCTCTTAGTTATTTGGCTTGTTCAACATCATAGTTAGAGGAACTCACTTTTTGTCAATCTTTTCACTCACAAGCCATAATAATTTTTCTCTTGCACCTCAACCAGATCACTTCACCCTTGCTTCACAATAAAAACATTTAGTTTTTGGATGGATTTTTCTTTAGAAAAACATGCAACTTTAGACTTCAACAAAATTACGGCAACACAAGACTACGATTGAGAGAACATAACATCATCCTATCAATTTATCAACCAAACAAAGCACTTGTGACACAGATCATTTCATCATGAAACATGATGTTTGTTTGTTTGCTTTTGATCTTTTGACTATTTCTAATTTTATCTTTGGGGACATGTCTTTTAGCTTTTCTAGGATGTCTTTGATTAGAAACGAGAGGATGGGGCATATTCACTTGTTTTTTGCTTATGGATTATTCCTTAGTAATATGATGACTTGTCTTAGGACATGATTGGCTAAGATCATCAAGGACGTATGAGTCACATGTGAATTGGTGCATTCCTTAACTGTCACATGTGTTTTCCTCCACACAATGGGTATGTTGATTCATTTAAATCTTTCCATGTCCAGATGAGTTTATCCCAGTTCCATAATAAGACTAATGATGATATAAGCACTTTAGAGCACAAGAGATGTCATCACCTTCATATCACTTCCTTCTCATCATTTCACTCTCTCCATCTCATTCCTTTCATCTCATTTCCTTCTTCATTCCATTTCTCATTCATCTTCTTCCTTTCAATTCAATTTTCTTCATCTCGCTTCTTTCATTCATTTTTCTTCATTTCATCTCCATTCTCTCACCTTCATATTTCTTCTCTATCATCCATTTCATTCATCACTTCATTTCATCCATCTCTTTCATTTATTTTTTTATTTATTTCATTCTCATTACTTCCTAATCTCAAATATCCACAACTTACTTTATCCAATTAATACATGCCCCTTACTTTCAATTTTAAATCACTCAACTTGCTCCTTGATCAATCAATCAATCAATCATTGTATTTCCTTATCGTGCGCTAGCATCAATTTCAATCTAATCCAACTTAATCAACTGATCAACTTGGCTATATTGGTCATCTCCATCAATTGGTCAATTACTCTTATTAGTTGTGCATTTTCATCAAATGTACATCTTTCCTTAATCACTAGCGCAATATCAATCATTAATTTTTTTACTCTATAATATATCGGGAGATCAATCTCATCACACTTTTTTTGATCAATCTCTCGAGGAGGCATATCATATTTGTCATCATCTTTACCAGATTATCCCTAGGGCATATATTAGCTGACCAATTTTTCTTTGAAACAACACGATAAGATGCATTGACTCAAAGAGGGGAAAAATGTAGACACATAAAAATGTCCTCAATATCAAGCACATTCCTTCAATTTATTAAATAGCTATTAAAGTATTTAATTAATTCATTTAATATTTTTCTCTATTATTATTTAGTTAATATAACTCATATTTAAAATCATAAAATTCTTTATCATAAGTCAAATCATAAACTTCTTTTACATTCTCCATCCTTCTACTTATAACTCCTTCACCCCATCTACTTCACCTACTTACCAAATGTGGGATAAAAGCCTCTTCAACCACCTCCAACTACCTTCTCTTCGTCCCACATTTCCCCCTCAAGTTCTTCTTCCCTTTAAGGACAACTATAAATACATCTCTCCTGTGACATCCAAAGCCTCCAGAATCTTTATTTTTGCATCATAAGTATTTCTGGTCTCTGATTTCTTGAATTCATCTATTTTTCACAAACTATTGTGTGATGTGCTGAGAGAAAAGTGATTTAAAATATAAGATTGTGTTAATAGGAGGGCAATGGAGTACGTTTTCCTCTAATGCATAAGTTTTTCTTAATGTTAATATCATTTGCATTTTAATGAAAAGACTATTATTTTTGATTAAGGTAACAATAGGTTTTAAAGGGGCCCCAAAACCCTTTACAATACTGGAACTTAAGATAAAACTATAAGAGTTCCATAAAAACAACAGTCCAGCCAAAACAAAAGCCCAAACACCCCAAATCCCTCATGAAGAAACACTGCCAAAGAAACTAGTCTAGCTAAAACCCCCCAGTCTGCCAAGAAAGAATGTTGCCAACAAACATAGGGAAGCAACCCAAGTCTAAGCCAGAGGAGTAACAGAAAAGAATACCAAATGAAACATGCAAGAAACATGAAACCCAATTTGCCCAAAGGGAACGAAACTTGAAACCCACAACCAAAATAAAACAAGGAAAAACTAAGATTTTCCTTTACCTCCCTTCTTTTGGGAGCGGAGAGTCATATCGAATTGTAGAGAGGACTTTTTATGCTATTTACCAATAATTGGGGTCCACCCCTCCTCTACCATAAAAGCCTTCTCGTGCCAGTCTTGAGAACTAGGTCTCAAGAGAGAAGCAGAAGAAGAACCAACCACAACAGAACCATCAAGAGAAGTCTGGATAGAACCAACAAAGGGACCTGCTTCCTTACACAAAGAAGAAACACCAGGTCCAGATTTCTCAACAACAATAGAAAGTCCAGCCGAATCAGAACTAGCTGGAAGAAAACCAGCAGACCCAACAGGAACATAACCAACAGTAAAGACACCTGTAGATAGTCCAGCACTAGAATTACCAACATAAATGTCAGTAGACCCAATAAGACCACAACTACCAGGAGAAACACCAACAAAAAAAAATTACTGCGAGCATTATATCCAGCAGGAACAGTGCCAACAGAAACACCAGCAGACTGTGCAATGGACCCAACAAGACCAGAACCAACAGGAGGAACCCCAACAACAACAAAATTACTAGGAGAAATACCATTAGATTTAGTAGAAACAATGCCAACAGAAGAAACACTAGCAGACTGAACAACCTCAGAACTACCAGTAGTAGTGATAGTAGACCCCAAAGGAACAATTCCTACAGAAGGAACATCCTCAGGACCAACATTCTCAACAAGATCAATTTTTTTCTTAACTACTATATAATGATTAGAAGAAACACCCTTCCACCAAGAAGCATACCTTTTGGTCTTATCCCTCTGTAATCTGCATTGGGCCGCGAAGTGACCTATTTTAAAACACTTCCTACAATTGAAAGGAAGCCCTTCATAGTCCAAAATTTGAATCCAGGAAGTCTTTGAGTACTCTAACTTAATCTTTTATGGTAACCCCTTAGAGATATCCATCTCTACCAGTAATCGCGCATAAGTTGAGTGCATAATATAAGATGATTCTTCATCCACCATGAAAAAGTCTCCAAGAGCCTCTCCCATAGCTTCAAATAGGGAGTCAACCCAAAGATGAAGGGGGAGATAGGGGAGCCCCACCCAAATCAAAATCTTGTTAAAGATTTCAGAAGAGGGGGAAATAATAGGAAACCAAGGTTTCATAACCAGTATATAACGATTATCCCAAGAGAAAGAGTGATTGCACAAAATCAACTTTCTATCTTTAGCATTATTGAATTTAGCAATAAGAAAACCCCTCGCCATAGGGAAAATATGAACAATACTAGAAATAATAGGTTCCCAATGAGTAGAGATTCATTGGTGCAAATCAACAAGGCTCGACAACAAATCCAAAAAGCGACAAATCACACCATGAGAAGAAAACTCAGAGGATGCAAACTCAATATCTTCCACCACTTCCTCATCCAATGAGACCTGGATAGGGTTCGAGATAGGGAGAGGTCCCTTAGCATAGAAACTTGAACCACCACCAATCCCAACCCCACCTGAGCGAGTGGTTAAGGCCCCAATTCAAACCATACTAGCATACGATAATGTCCCCTTAGGCAAAGAAGTATCAACAAGAGGCACATAACTAGATACCGAACCCCCAATAGGCTGTGAAACACTAGAAGAGTGCGAAGTTCTAGCAGACAACGAAAGACTAGCAGAGGAGCCAACAAAAAGGGAAAGCCCAACAGAAGTTCCAGCTGTTGGTAAAACCACTCCAGCAACCTATGAAACCTCCAATGCCCCATTTGCAGCTACCAAAATCCCAGAAAAATCGTATAAAGATCCAACAACCCTCGACTCTCCAACAGAAGGAAAAACTCCAGCCGAAGTTCCACCATCTGACAAAGCACATGCATACAACGAAGCACCAACTACCGTCGACGCACCAGAAGACAATGAAGCACGAGCAGCCATAAAAACCCTAGAAGCTCCAACACCCGACAACTCACCAACAGACAATGAAACTCCAACAGTTGAAAACACACAAACAAACAACGAAACTCCAGCAGTCGGCGAGATCCAAGAAGCTCCCATAACCTGCGATGTCTGCAACTTCTCAGCCGATTGCAAAACTCCAACGGAAGGAAAAACCCTAGCTGAAACTCCATCAACCAGTGAGATCCTAGAAGCTCCAACATCCAACGAAGTTTGGAACTTCCTAGCCGATTGCAAATCTCCAACAAAAGGAAAAACCCTAGCCGAAACTCCAACATCCAACGAAGCTCCAACAGACAGCTCCATCGAGCAAGCACCTAATCACGTCGTGATATTGTTTGTTGTTATTTCATAAAAGAGAATAGGTTTGAAGAGGTTTGAATTTTCGATTTATGCTTTTATTTCTTCCATGCATAATAACAAGCTTCTCTCACATGATGGCCAAGTAGAGGAAACCTCATTCAAGCAAGAAGATCCTTTGTCCATCCACATCCATTCATTCATTCTTCAAGGCAATAGTCAATCAAACATAACAACATTACAGATCTTTGAGGAGTATTTGTAGATCTATGCATTTGGGAAGGGCGTCCTTGATTCTTCTGTACATTTCAAGATTCAAAGTCAATGTACAACTACATTCTAGAACACACAAGCATATTCATATACATCACAATCTCAATATCGATATATGGATGTATATGCAATTACAAAGTAGATCTAATTTTTAATTTACATTTACATGCTTTACTTTTCATACAATTTCATTTCTATTTCAAGGTTGATTCCTCAACCTGGGTTTGACTAAGGAAAATCCATTTCTACTCAACATTTTTCCCATTTTTTGTGTGTGCATGTTCAAGTGGTGTTCGCAAAGCTCCAATGAAGGAAAAACCCTAGCCGAAACTCCAGCATCCAGCGAATCTCCAGCAGACAACTCCATCGAGCAAGCACCTAATCACGTCGTGATATTGTTTGTTGTTATTTCATAAAAGAGAAGAGGTTTGAAGAGGTTTGAATTTTTGATTTATGCTTTTATTTCTTCCATCCACAATAACAATCTTCTCTCACATGATGGCCAAGTAGAGGAGACCTCATTCAAGCAAGAAGATCCTTTGTCCATCCACATCCATTCATTCATTCTTCAAGGCAATAGTCAATCAAGCATAACATTACAGATCTTTGAGGAGTATTTGTAGATCTATGCATTTGCGAAGGGCATCCTTGATTCTTCTGTACATTTCAAGATTCAAAGTCAGTGTACAACTACATTCTAGAACATACAAGCATATTCATATACATCAAGATCTCAATATCGATCTATGGAAGTATATGCATTTACAAAGTAGATCTAATTTTTAATTTACATTTACATGCTTTACTTTTCATACAATTTCATTTCTATTTCAAGGTTGATTCCTTAACTTGGGTTTGACTAAGGAAAATCCATTTCTACTCAACATTTTTTCCATTTTTGTGTGTGCATGTTCAAGCGGTGTTCGCATGATTTTAGATCTAAAAAGTAAAGGACCTTATGGCTAGTCTACAAGTGAGTTCAATCAAAAGCACTTGGAACAGGATGCAGTATCCACCATCTTCTTAGGAAGAGGATGTTGTGGGTGACCTCTTCTTGGGAATGGGGCAGCTTGGGCAACCTCTTCCCTACAAAACAACATCAAATTAAAATCAAAGGTTAGAGTGTTCTCTGGTTTTTATTTTTTGTAACACTACAGAGCTGTTCATTTTCTATCAAATTGTATGTTCTGCAATTTGTCATTTTTGCCTATTTTGTCTCCTATCGTGCATTAGTAAATCACATCTCCCCAATCATTCCTCACATTTCCACAAGAACAAGGGATCATTGCACTTACCTAGTGCTTAAGTCCTACTTGGGCATAGTGGGTCATGTTACTCTCGATTGTACAATAATAAAAGAATTAATTAGGTATTGGACTAGGGAGCCACTTTAGAACCCCTTGTTTTTATAACAACTTTTCCTTATTGTACACTTTTATAATAGAGATGCATTTTCAAGGAAGGATAAGGTTGTAAACAAGGATGTAAATCTCCTGAAAAAAGAATATTCTCATGTAAAACAAACAAATCCATGCAAGAAAGGACATCATGTTATAAAAGAAACAAGTCAACAAAGGGATAATGGCTCTTTTGGAAAGGAAGAGAAAATGAAGGAGGATCAAGTATACACACCTCGATTTCTAGGTAAGGGAATACTTGGAAAAGGACAACACATTATGAACCCCAAGTGAAAGGTCATTTATAATAGACACGTTCTTTCAAGCAATAAAAGGTTGTAAACAAGGATGTAAACCTCCCAAAAAATATCCTCATGTAGAAACAAACAATCCTATGCAAGAAAGGATATCATACTATAACAAACATAACTCAAAAAAGGGAGAAAATGGGTCCTTGGGATGGATAGAAGATTGAAATAGTTCCCTTTACCCCCAAGTGTAGAGACAATGAATAAAGACTATTATGTTACTCACAAAGTATAATTTTACTTAAACTTGCACCACCATGAATGACAATGAAAACCCAAAGGATAAGCTACCAATGTCACATAGTAAGGAGCAAAATAATAGGAACTTAGATGCTATTCAGAATGATAATGAAAAAGGTGCCACTCATTGTTACATGTCATTTGAATCATACCACAATAAATGAAATCCTAAATTTTACTCTTCAAATCATAACATTCATTAGTCTTATGGACATGCATTTAATTATATGTACAAATAGAAGGATTGTCTTGCTTGCATTTTCAATTTTTTCATTGAATACTCTTATGTGAATACTCTTATGTTGTGATGATAAATTGAGAGAAGAATTTATATATTGATTGGACAAATGGGGAAGTCGGAAACCTAGAGCTTCTTTGGACAAGTGTGATGTAGATTTCTCATGGGTCTCAATGCTTTGTTGCACACATTGTATACCATGTCCATCATCAATATTTGATATGTCGTAAAGATAACGGTTACTCTTAGGTAGAATTGGATTGAAACTTAAAGAGGCGTAAATAATATCCATACATGTGTTAAAGTAAGGGGTTTGAGTCTTGAATTCAAGGATTTTTTTACTAAGGAAGATTTGTGTGAAGTCTAGTGTTCCCCAAACATCCTCTTGAAGAGTTGATGGTGTAGTTCTTTGTCTTGGAGAAAGAATTGAAGGAGGAGATTGAGATTGGATATGAATGGTACTGACTTGATTAGGACCTTTAGGTTTCATTTGTAAAAGTGAGGGCAACAAGGATATTATGCTCTTCTTCCCAAGTATGTCCATGAATAGGGGAGACTTAGGAAAGGGAAAAACATCACTCATTAATGCTTCATCTCTATAAGAAAGATTATTGAAATAGATAGGAGGGGAAGTTCCATTAAGGGAACTGCCAACCATATCACCCTCTTCCACCATAAAATCATCCTCTTTTTCCAAGATAATCTCATAGATGAGGTGCATATTAAGAGAATAATCAACATCATTCTCCAATGGTTCATCCAAAAGAGGGAGATCATTGATGGAAGAGTTGAAAGTATCTTCTTGAATCAATATATTCTTATGAGGGAGAGTGACTCTAGGAGAGGAATCAATGATAGGTTCATAAAGGGGATTGTCGTAAATATTAAATCCTTGGAACATATTAATCAACTTTTGGAAAAAGGATGTTTTAGGAGGCATAGAGGAATACTTAATAGAGATGAAATCATCAAGGGATTCATCCAAAATATCAAAGCCATCACTACAAAAGGGCTTATCAAAGGCAGTAAAACTTTCTAAAAATAAATCTGATATTTTTTAATGAAATAAGATAATGCGATGAAAAAAAGAATAAAGAGACTAATCTAAACACACATAACAATGCATAAACAAAATTAGTTTTGTACTTTTATTATTTTTAAACATGCAAATGCAATGCAAGAATGAGCTAGGTCTATGAAACAAGGGATAACAATATTGAAATTGTTTCTTTTCCAACAAATGCAAAAATAAGACTAAAAACAAACAACTAAATGCATAACATGTAACAATTCAATGCATACAAATCAGATCTAAACACCAAATTTGAAGTGGAAATGTTATGATTCAGGTTCAACAAAATGTATAATAAGAAATGGGGATCAATGGGTAGATCCCATTTTCTATAGCACATTCAAAATGAATATGGCCCACTAGGCTCAAGTTGACTTAAACATTGAGCGGGTGCAATGATCCTTCACTAAATTGAGGGTTGATTAGGAGAATGCAATTAAATAATACAAATAAGTGAGCTAGAGAGGAGAAAAAGACAAATTTTAGGATGTATAAATTGACAAAAGATAGACAACTCTATATAGATACTAAAAATAGGAACTAGAGGATGTCAATGAAATGTGATTTCAATTTGGTGCTATTTTTGAGGGAAGAGGCTACTTGACCCAACTTGATCTTGGGAAGATGTCAATTAGGGTGACTTGTTCCCTACACTTCTCTGATTGGATTTAGTAGTAGATTTTTCACGAGGTCCTAAACTCCCTAAATTTGACCCGGTATGAATGTCACTTGTACCTACACACATAAAACAATGGAAATTATTGTGTGGAGATGGGTTTGCCTAAGTCAAACCTCAGTTTGGAATCAACCTTGAAATGAAATAAAATAAAAGAGAGCATGCTATCATAAATAAGAGTCCAAATCTGAAACATGAAATGTATTATACCTTGGCAACTCAAGTGCATCTTTGAATGTGTTCAAGTATGAAGATGCTATAGCTTGGACTCCACAAAAAAACCTAAAAGGAAATCATGAAAGACAAAACCTTACGTAATTGATGTTGTAGTTTTCCACAATTCTCGATTGAGAGAGGGAGGAATGCCTTGAATACTTGAATGCTTGTATGTGGATGGATTCATCGATGAATGTCAAGGCTTGCATGTACTATGATATTCTTTCTTGATTGTATAATTCTTTAGTTGGCCTTCAATGAGGGAAATACGTTTGATCTATGAGAATATTGCCTTAAAAACACCTTTAGATGTTTGAAATCTTTCTTGAGAATGCTTGAAATGAAAAATTGTAGGAGAGCTCTTGAAATATTCTTGTCTTATATCCAAGTGAAGAGAAGTAGGTTGATTTTATAGTTCACACAACATTTTGGGTATCAAATCTCAAAGGAGGCTAATGGGAGTGTAGAAATCCCACTAAACCAATGAGATGGGCCCTTGATTTGAATTTTGAGGAAAACACCGGGGAAGAGGTTAACTTGGGTGACCTCTATCTGGGAAGAGATCTGTTGCGGTGGCCTATTCCCAAGAAGAGGTCTGTTGGCGCGACCTATTCCCACTAAAAAAGTGGTTAAACTTGTTTCAGAAGTCAGAAATGTAGAGAGAAAGCCAAAAATATAAGTGTTGCCAATATTGAGTACCAAAAATCAATGTGAGAGTCTATAAATGCTAAAATGGGGCCTAATTGAGCATCTAATTATAGGTTCTTAAAATTTAGGACAATACACAAGTATACACACCTTCCTATTAATAGGTAAGGGGTTAGTTTGTGAAGGAGAACATATTATATACCCAAAGTGAGAGATCATTTATATTAAACATACACTTTCAATCAAGGAAGAGGTTGTCAACAAGGATTTAAATCTCCTAAAAAAGTGAAAATCATCATGTAGAACAAATAATTCCATGCAAGAAAGGATATCGTGTTATAAAAGATACAACTCACCAAAGGGAAAAAAATAGGTCCTTAAGAAAGATAAAAGATTGAAACACTACCCTTGTTCCCCATGTGTGGAGAAAATAATAAGAAATACTATTATATTTCTCATAAAGTATGATTGCACTTGAGATTGTACCACCATGAATGGAAATGAGTCCCGAATAGATAAGCTACCAATGTCACATAGTGTGGAGCAACATAATAGGAACTTAGATGCTATTTAGATGCCATTCATTATTAATCAATGAATTTTTGAATTTTATACTTCAAATCATGGCATTTATTAGTTTTATGGCCACAAATTTGATGATGCATACATACATACAAATATAATGATTCTGTTGCTTTTGTATACTATTTTTTTGTTTGATTCTCAAGGAAGAGTAATTGATTTGGCTTTGAAATTCTGAAACAAAATATTCCCTTTTTGTGATGAGAAATCAAGAGAAGAATTTATAGATTGATTGGACAGGGGGTGAGGGAATGTCGAAAAAGGAGGTTCTTGAGAACCTAAACCTTTATACAAGTGTAATATAGGTTTCACACATCCTAACTCAAGTCCATTGTAATCATTAAGCTAAAAATTTGAAATGTTAGGAGGATAAGGGTCACTCTTAGGTCAAATTGGATTGAAATTTAAAGAGGCCCAATCAATATTCATACATGTGATAAAGTAAGGGGTTTTAGTCTCAAATTTAGGGATTTTTTTTCTATGGAAGGTGGGCATGAAGTCTAATGATCATAAATCATCCTCTTGAGGAGGAGATGGTGTGTTTATTTGTATTGGAGAAAAAATTGAAGGAGAAGGTTGAGATTGCACATGAATGGTATTGACTTGATTAGGATTTTTTTTTCAAAGGATTCATTTGTGAAAGAGAGAATAAAATATATCATCCTCATTTTCTAAGGTATCTTGATAAAATGCTTCATCTCTAGTGGGAAGGCCATTGAAATGTAAAGAAGGTAAATTATTTGGAAAGTTCGACGTGTTTTCATTGATGTCAACATGTCTACTATGGTGTTTGAATGTTTAGTATGATGTTTGGATGTTTGATATCTTTTATGTAGTTTGTATGTTAGATATGCAATTTTTTAAGTAACGTAGTATGTTCAGATGAATGGAGAAGGAAGTTTATAAAACATGAGGAGTCACGCGCCTCATGAGATGATGTAGAGGTTGTCTACATGGTTCATATTAAGTTTGAGTTGTTGACATGATGATTTGATCAAGTTATGGTGTTACATATGAAGAGTGGTTATTTTTCTATTTTCTAGTACTACAATGTTACAAAGTTGAAGAGGTTGGCTTCACGCATATGCTCAAGGTGATATATTTGGTTGCACAACTAGAAATGTGTTAAGGACATAACAATGTGTCTACCATTCAAAATGTTTGTGATTCTGATGGTCTGTAAGACATTTACAAGTATTTCAGTTGAGGATAATAATGTTCTTGAAGTTTATCTTAAGGAGCTTACAGATTTGATGGGAGTGATGGATTTGATTAGTTTTTTGAGCTTCATGATGCCTTAGGATGATCTAGGATTATGCATCTGATGAGTTGGCAACTTACATTGATCAAGGTGACCAAGTTCAATGGATTTAAGTTATGTTTTTGAGTCCCTAGTAGACATATCAAGAAAAGTTGATAAAATAGTTTATGTGAGATCAAAAAAATATTTTAGGGTTGTGGTGATGATCTCGAGGTGTTATTGATAGATATAAGAAAAAAATGGCAAGTGTGCAGTGATCTTGATGGTTGATTTTGGTGCTGAGAGTTGAATGTTTGCAGATTTGGTTTTGCCGACCTAATTCTTGATAAATATTTTGAATTAGGGTTTGATTTAAGTTGTGTGTATGTGCCAATTTTTGGAGGATTGCAGATTCAAGAGGTTTCTAATGAAGCACTTTTACATATATACCGATGGCTACATTGCTCATCTAAATGTGGCAGAGAGAATTGCAAAAAGAGATCTTATTGTACTAAAATGAAATTGACTAAGGCATAGGTAGATGCTCTCGTATAGTTAATGAATTCTCAAGTTGGCATTTGAATTGTGGTTGTAAGTCAGTGAGACTTCCTTAGGGTTATAGCCCGAGACAAAATGAGTAGTTAACTCTAGGAAGTATACATGAATGCATGCACATTCTCTATATTGTAATAAGTCTATACTTATAACAAGGTATTGGTCTTATTGTGGGTTTCAACCCCATCATGGTTTTGACTCTAATTTGGGTTCCCGCAATAAAAATCTTTGTGTTATGTGGTGTTGATGTTTTTTGATTTGTGTTTACATGCTTTACATTGTGTAAATAAATAATTAGGGTTTAAGTAACTAACAATTTCATAGTTTAAGGGTTTAAGGGTTTGAAGGTTTAAGTGTTTTGAGAGCAACTAATTCACCCACCCCTCTCAGTTGCTTGCTACCTGTTTCCCACAAAAGTATCATGAAGGAAATTTTTAAACATATAAATTTAATTTACCACAATATAATCCTCTTTCACCATGTTTCTCTCATGGGGGAGGTACATATTAAGAGAAGAGTCAACATCATGTTCCCTAATGTGTCATCTTGAAGAGAGAGATCATTGAAAGAATTGTTAAAAATATCTTCTTGAACCATTATGTCCTTATGAAATAAAAAATAATAATGTGAAATTTTTGTCCTTTTTACCAATGGAAGTATATGAATGCACCTAAATTTGACAATATCCTATAAAAAATTATGTCTAAGACTAAGAATTAGTATGTAAGAAGAGTCAAGTTTACCAAAATTTATTGAGAGAAAATTTGTATGAGGGGGTTCACTAGGATGGATATAAAAACTAGGAAGCTCACACCTATATCCTCTTATACATTTGAAAAAAGATGATCCACTAGGCTCAACGAGGCTCAAGAACTGATTGGATGCAGTGTTCCTTTCCTATTATGGAAAATGACCATGCAAATGAAAGTGGAAAATACAAGATCCAGGGTAAGAATAGGGAGATATGATTTTATATGTATGTAGGTAGACAACAGATTGAGAATATAAAATTGAGACTAGATTTAGAAAATAGAGATAAAGACTAACATGTGAACCAAATTTTAGGCAAAATTGGGAGGTTTAGGGTGACCTAGAGGGTCTGGGGTGAGTTGGAGGTTTGGGGCAAGTCCAGTTACCTTAGAACTAGAAAAATATAATAAAAATATTGCCAATCTATAACTCTCCGTCAAACCTTCCTATAGCCTTTTCCATAGCCGCGTCACCTATCACTTGCATACACAAAAAAAATGGTTGGTGGAAAGGGGTTTTCCTAGGTCAACCCCAATTTTACAATTAACTATGAAATTAAATTAAAAATTACTTAAAATAAATGCATGTTAATATAAAGAAGAGGTTAGGCCTGAGAGTAAGATATTTTATACCTTGTAGACGCTAAAAAATGGATCAAGCCAGCTAGTCTATGTGTTAACATTTTTGGTATTGCAATTCGAACATTGTCTTGCATTCTAATTATACCTCTATGTTGCACATATGGTTTTTACTGAATGTCAACATTGTACCTTTCATCATCGATTGAACATTGAATTTTTTTCAAATGATTATTAACATTTCTTGCATCACAACCTCAATCACTTTGGCAGAATCGACCAAGTTTGAATTATCATTAGAGCACATCAAAATGTTCCTAAATCATGTCAATGTCATCAAAGTCGATCCCAAACCACATTAAATCTTCCTAAATCAATCCAAATTAGTCCTAATCCCTTCCTTATCAGTCCAAGATCATTTCAAACACATTCAGTCATTCTCAAGTCAATTCCAGGGCATTGTTAAAGTTCACCAATGCCTGATCAAATCACTTTCAAATCAATCCAATTCTGTCAAATCCTTGTCAATCATATCAATCTCATCATTATCGAATAAATTCAATGCATTGTAAAAAATCATCGATGCCTCATCACTTCTCAATCAATTCAAGGCATTGTCAAAGTTCATCAATGCCTCATCAATCATCGATTCATTTATTGACATTGTCAAAGTTCATCAATGCTGTTTCAAATCAGCCTTATCAACTAGTTTCAAACCAATCAATTTGAGCACATTGTCAAAGTTCATCGATGCCTCATCATCATCAAATTGATCCAAGTTAATTAAATATCATTTTCAAAATTCATCGATGCTATTTTAGATCATCATCATCATCAATCATTTTTATCATTATTTGAGCACATTGTCAAAGTTCATTGATGCCTCATAACCATCAAAATTGTTCCTAATCTTCTTCAAGATCATCAAATTTAATTCAATTTCATGTCATCATCATCATTTGGTCAACGATCCACTAATTTATCCCTTTGGGATAAGTAACCCATAGTTTATCCCTATGTCCCAAACAATTAATCAAACTAATTCTCCCTTTCTTATGTCTCCCATAATTAATTAGTTTTGAATTAATTAATTGGTCACCTATTTGAATTATGGGATTTCCTAAATTCTCTAATTCCTAATTCTAATTTGGATGGAATAAATGCAATACAGAATTCAAAAATCCCAACTCTTACACTCTCCTACTAATTTGTTTCATCTTCTTTAATCATGCTTCATGATTTATTCCATCTTTCCCTATTCTTTTCTCCACTAATTTGGCTTCCTAATTGCCTATTAATTTTCTTCATCCTTCCCTTCTCATTTTACCTTAATTTGTGGCATTGATTATGATTCCAATTTATGTAATCGATCATGTCATAATTATGACATTCTTTCATTTTGCATTTGTTCTTTCCAAATCTACTTTTTGGCTCTCATCTCTATAAATTGAGTCCAATTTGCCTTCATTTGCTAACTACCCTTCTAGTACATTATCATCATTTTTATTTCAATCATAAGTGCTTTTTTTGTCAAAATCAAGAGCTACATCCATACATTTAAATGGAGAAGAAAGGATAACATGGAAGCTATATTTGAAGGGGGTTTTGAGTGTTTATGCTTTGTACTTGTAGTCTCTTTTCAAATGGATTTTATGATAGATTAGATATATTTGCATAGTGTTTTGAGGATTTGTGGTTTCCTCTATTATGAATTCTAACACCTTTTCCTAGTCTTACATTTGGTGAACCTAATGTGAACATGCTTATCTGACTGGTTTTTTGTTGTTTTGATGTATTTGTATGTCCTAGAAGACACTTGTGCTCTTGGGTTTCTGTTCTACGCAATTGGAGAGGGTTTTTGCACACTTGGTACTTTGTTCTATGCACTTGGTGCCCAAAGTTGCGCAATTGGTCATGATAACTATGCACGTGGTGTTTTGGATGGCTATATTGCGGTTTAGGGTTTAGATATGTATTTTAGTGCTTTCTACTTCTATTTCCTTTTATTTAAAGGCTAAAATGAACCCTAACATGCATAAAATGGATTCTAAAGCTGGTTAATGAACTTCACATTTGGATTTAGGTACCTAAAAAGAACTCAACACTTACTTTGGTGCTTTTAAAATGAACTTCACATAGTTAGGGTTTTAATTTCATACTTTATCAATCAAAGTTCTTTTGAATCAAGTCAAATGCACACATAACCTAACTAGGGATTCCAAATTGATCTAAAATCATCTAAATCATTTCAATTAATGGATCAATGAACCCTAACATCATAGATCTAGATAGTTATAGATGCAATGTAGTTAAGATCAATATTTTTTTCAAGTTTTGAGTTGGTTTTGCTGTCTGATTAGGTTTCTACATACTTTGTTGCACTTCCTACACATTTGGTTATCTGTTCTGCGTAGTTGGTCAGGGTTTTTGCATAGTTGGTCAAGGTTTTTATGTACTTGGTCATCTGTTCTGCATAGTTGGTCACATGTTATGCACAATTGGTAAATTTCAGGGCTTTGATGCTTAATTTTGCAAATTTGCATTCATATCCCTATTTCTACACTTGTTATAGATGTTTTCTGTGTTACTAATGATTTGTACAACACCTTGGCAATCACAGGATGATGATTTTATCATAAAATACTAATTTTTTTGATGCAGGACGTGTGACGAAGGCCTTGTGTGTCTTCCCAAAACTTTTATGCTTGTTTTAGTAGTCAGAGAACATTTCAATTTGGTGCTTAAAATGGACATCTTTTCTTAAGTGTTTGAAATGTTCTTTAGATTGTAATCTTGATAATTATATGAATGTATCCTCTCCCCTTTCCTTCACGGATCTTAGGTGAAGATTGTTAAGGTTTTAGGATCATTGCAAATGTAATAACACTATCTAATTGTATATATTTTCCAAATGCAACAATCTCTTGCATTTATATTGAGAAAGAACCAAGAAGAGACATGTCCCTTCATGGGACACGTCGATTCATTATTATGTAATTATTATAATGACAGTTATGATTATACATACACACACACACACAATATCTCTTAAGTATTATATTAATTTCTCTAATATTTACATAATAATAATATTTATATATATGTATATATATTTAAGTATATATATATACATCTCATATATACTAAATATATATATCTTCACTAGTATTGACTTAGTGTTTATCCGACTGAAGTTACAAAACATCAACATTCCCTCTTAGCTATGGAAGATAAAATCCATCAATCTAGAAGAGCAACACAACGTTAATTGTGAAATTTTATTTTGATATCACATTACTATAATGTCAGAGATATGGACTGACTAGGAATATCAAGTCTCATGATATTCACCATAAATCATAGATTTATAAATATCATCTCATGATATTGGGAGTATTTGTCAGAGAATATCAAGTCGCAAGATATTCTCCAAATACTCATAGTAATGGCCTACCAACATCAAGTCACATGATGTCTACCAAGTACTCAAAAGTTTACAAAGATATCATCTCATGATATCGGGAGCATTGGCTTATAGAATATCAAGTCGCATGATATTCACCAAGTGATTAGAGTAATGGCCTACCAACATCAAGTCACATGATATCCACCAAGCACTCAACAAAATTATAAAGATATCATCTCATGATATCAGGAGCATTGGCCTGCAGAATATCAAGTCGCATGATATTCACCAAGTGCTCAGAGTAATGGCCTACCAACATCAAGTCACATGATGTCCACCAAGTACTCAACAAAATTATAAAGATATCATCTCATGATATCAGTAGCATTGGTCTGCAGAATATCAAGTCACATGATGTCCACCAAGTACTGAACACATGTCCATAGGTAATGTGCACTTACCATAGGAACATTCACATCATCTATTATGATCTGTTTTAGCCATCACAAGATGTCTATCATAGTAGAAGATGCCATCTATTATGATTTGTTTCAGCCATCAAAAGATGTCTATCACAATAGAAAATTCCATCTATCATGATCTGTTTCAGCCATCAAAAGATGCCTATCACAATAGAAGATCCCATCTATCATGATCTATTTCAGCCATCACAAGATGCCTATCATAATAGAAGATCAAGTTATTGTAAGATCGTCACCTTCCAATAACTTTTGCAAATACAAGTGATAATCATTTGGAAGTCGTCACTTCCTCATGATTTGCACAGGGAGTAGGCCCATTAAAAACATTCATGATTCATTAGTATAATAATCAATTATATCAAATTTATCTCAGAAGTGTTTCACCTTCAATAGTGAACTCCCTCTCAATCAAGATTGTCACACATTGGATGAATCATCTGCTCCCTCTGAAGCTCAAGTTTATCAACTTCTTGACCTCTTTTGAAATGTCATACTCCCTTTACATCTAGTCTCAATCATCAATTTATTTTCAAGCATCAAGTTCTTTCTCCCTTGAATGCAATTATCTCATGTTTCTATCCTGAAGGTATGTCAGAGAGAGATTACAAATAGCTCACTAAACAATCTCGACTAGAAATTCCAATGATAGAAGCATACAATATTTTAATAACCAATAGTATACCATGAATTAAAAAACTCAAAAATTATGTGCATTAATAAAACATAAAATGCTTATCTTTTATAAATTTAAAGTATTTCATTTTGTATGGTGAGCCCATATAGAAAATATCATGCAAATTCACAAAATGATATCGCCGTTCTTGAACATTACCACAATTATTCACATGACCTATCATGAGTATCCAAAGGTTCTATACACTATGTCCACCTTCAATATGATCAGATCTCCCTTCAAGCAGTTGGGCTTTTAAAGGAACCTCACTCTTTTACAGATTTTTGCATAGACCGGTACATAGTCGGTCATAACTTTTGAACCTGACATTTTCTCTCCAATCACTCTAGTGAGATTATTCTAAATTTGTTTATCAAAAACATATCCAAAATTTAGAAAAATCCAATGGTGCATTTGTGAGATATGGTCCTTGTACTAAGACTGTATTTTTTGAGACAATCACACATTCAACATCAACAAACTACTCTCTTAAATTTGCAACTTGGGTTTGATACCATGTTAAGGTTTTAGGATCATTGCAAATGTAATAACACTATCTAATTGTATGTATTTTCCAAATGCAACAATATCTTGTATTTATATTGAGAAAGAGCCAAGAAGAGACATGTTGCCTAATGGGACATGTCTATTCATTATTATGTAATTAATATAATGATAATTATGATTATAGACACACACACACACATATAATATCTCTTGAGTATTATATTAATTTCTCTAATATTTACATAATAATACTATTTATATATATGTATATATATTCAAGTATATATATACATCTCATGTATACTAAATATATATATATCTTCACTAGTATTGACTTAGTGTTTATCTAACTGAAGCTACAAGTCATCAACACAGATAAATTCATACAATTCTTTAGAGGTTATGCCTCCTGAGTACTGTAGCAAAGCTGGTGAGAAGGAACAATCCAAGTGGGAACAAGGAAAAGCCAACATCTTCCAACCCAATATAATCAAATCCCTTCTTGAGATTAAAGTCTTGGAGGACAAAGATAAATTTTGCTTGGTATTTGTGGGACTATAGGTCTCAATAGTTCTTGCGCTACCACAATGCCTTGTATGATTCAAAAGTTATCTTTGAAATAGATTCCTTGACTAAACACCTCTTGCTATAGTGGCCAAATAAAACATTTCTATTTGCTGATGCAAGGGGTCACCCATGCTCGTGAAGACATCCCAAACTTTCATGACTCTTGGTATAGACAACGGTCCCTTGGGAAGTGATGACCGTTGGGATTCAAAGCTTTGTGTGTTTAAGAAGTGAGTGCAATGTAAGGGGGAGCTTGTGCCTCCAACATTCTAGGCTATCCATCCTGGGTGGGTGCGAATGATCTTGTTCAAGTGGGAATACATTGAAAATTATCCTTTCCAAGCTAGGTTGTGGTGTGATTGTTTACTTTTTTACAACAACCATTTTGTCTAATGCGTTTTACGTGAGTGCTCAAACATTTTAAGATAATTAAGAACACATTCAAAGAAATCAAAACATTTTTCAAGATCACACCAAAACACTTAGATTTATCTCAAACACTTTGTAAGAGCATGGAACCTCAAAACATTCACTTTGGATCCTTGTGGCATGATTAGAGTCCTCATTGTAATTGCACGTATTTCTCATTTTGCATACCAAAATCCTTGCAATGTTTCGTTATCCTTTGCAAAGTCCTTGCATTAGTTGTCCTCATTATAGTTCTCACTATAGTCCCTTTGCATAAGTCCTCATCCTGCACTTAGACCCCTTTTCTAAAACTTTGCAAAATCCTACAAAAATCCAAATCCTAGAGTCTTTCCTTGTGTTATTGAAAATAGGATTTTGACTTGGTCCCTTTGTCCCTTTATGATCTTAATTGTCACTCTATTATTTGGTCAAATTCCTTCTTTGTCATAATGGATTTAACTTAGTCCCTTTTATCCAATTATCTTTGTCCCTTTGATCCCTTTTAAGTCAAGGTCCCTATTCAATTTCCTAAGGTTATCCTCTTATGTTTTCATTTTCCAAATATTTTTTAAAGTAAAAAATCCCCAAAAACATAGTTGGATAATCTTTAGATTATTTCAAAAAGCCTATCCTAGTTTTCCTACTCATTCCAAAACCTTAAAATCCAAAGACATTTGCATTTGCATATACCCCAAGCTTCACATCATTTAAAAAGCCTTTGCATATCCTAAGTTGCATTTTCATTCTAAAATCTCTAAAATAATTTTTTTTTTAATATTTTACATATAGACGTCATGCCATTTTTACAAGGCATAAAAAAGACAACAAGGCTCTTATCAACCTATGTTCACATCTCTTGAAGAATCAAAACCACCATTTGATCAAAGACAAGGCACATCATTTCAAACACAACAATTGGACCCAATAAACATGCATCCCCCAAGAGAGAGAACTCAAACCAATACAATCAGGATACGGTAGTGGTCCACCAATACCCTGAGAATGAAAACAAGTGACACTTGAATTTAACCAAACCAATCAAGAACCTTTTCAACAAGGATCTACCTCAAATGTGGAACCAATGCTTGGATTTGATCAACCTAATTTATCATCACAAGTTTCAAAAGTATCAAGTGATTTACTAGACACTTCAGATTCTGATGCATCACAAACAAGTCACCTTTCACTTAAGGATTTACCAAAACAATAAATTGATGAGACTCTTAACGATAAGAGAATTCAATTTTTTTTGGAAGATATCATGACACAAGATCCAAAATGATACCTTAAGGTATTAAATAAATCAAATCCTTAATTATTATTGGAAGATCAAAACCAAACAAAATCTACTTTGGAAGAAAATCAACCATTATTGATTTTGGACAAAGAAAAGGGAAAATAAACCTTGGATGAACCAACCATGAAGGTAATGCAAAAGAGACCATGACATGAATTGACTATTGAAGTTCCTCAAAAGAATACCTTTGCACAAATCAATAACCCCTTATTCGATACAACACCACCATTTCCTCAAGGGATAGTTGGTGTTAATAATACTTCCAAAGTATACCCTAAAAGGAAATTAAGAATTGATTTCAAGAAAGTTATTCCAACAACTCAACAAGAAGTACCAAAAGAAACATTTACATTTTCTAAAGGGATGACAGATATACCCCCATTACAAAGTGACCCTTTATTATTAACATATTTGATAATGCAAGAGAAGACTTCAATTATTATGTCATCTAAAGGGCCAATTGAAAGCATACCTTTGGTATCTATTGCACAAACAATAGATGCATCCCGTATGACTATAATAATTAGCCAAATGCATCAATAGAACCAAAGAAAAATAGTATTATTGATATCACATGAGTGCCAAAAAGAGATTCACAACAAGCACAAGTTAATATGATGTCTCAAGGGGATAAATCAAAATCACAAAAGAGTAAGGTTAAAAATCTTGGTGATATACTTGCACTATTGGGATACCAACAAGAATCAAGACATGAACAACAAGTGCCATGATCAAAACATCATCAAGTGGGTTAGAGATCTCAACCTATTTATCAACATGTTCAATACCCACCAAAAGTGCAACAAGTGTATCAATAACAACCACAACAACAACATTTTTTGCATTATCCTCAATATGTGCCACTATATCATGAACAAATACCTCGACAACATCAATAATTTAATCATCCAAGAGTACAAAAACAAGTGGAGGAGCCTCAACAATATCCAAGACAACAAATGACATAATTTACACCTCTTCAAACACAACACCAATACCCACAATAGTATTAGAATACTACTATGGCATAACCTGATGATATATCTACAGAATCATTAGATACAAAAACTCCAAGAGTTTCACAATAGAATCAAAACAATTCTCATCCTATAAGAGGAACAATTTATAGGCAAAGAGGCCATCTTGAGATGAATGAGACATTGATAGAACCATCACTAATGATGAGATGATACAAAAAGTTAAGTGATTGTCAAAACAAGTTGAAGCATTGGACTTTAAGGGAAAGAAGGAAGCTTATAAATCACAAGATTTCTTCCCTAATCCATCCAATGAGAGTTTATACATGCCTCCTTTTCCAAGATATTGGGGTACAAAAATTTGAAAAATATAGAGGGAAAGGAAATCCAATATATCATATCTGAGAATTTTACAAAGCATGTCTTGAAGTAAAATATGATGATACATATCTCATGCATCTTTTCCCTCGTAGTATCAATGGACAAGCAATGGAATGATACTCTAAGTTTTTGGGGAATATAAAATCTTGGAATGAGCTAGCAGATAAATTTATCTCTCATTTTTCTTTCAACATATCAAATTACATTACATTAACCAATTTATGCACAATGAAACAATAGAAAGGGGAACCGTTCATGACATTCTTATTGTGTTGGATAAATCTTGCCAGTTAATATCCATTTGACATTCAAGAAGAATGAAAAGTGCATTTATTCATTGAAAATATTATACTAGAAATGATCTATGAGCTCAAAATAAAAAGTCCAAGTACAATTGAGAAGCTCATGAAAAAGGTAATTAGTATTGGAAATGCTCTTATCCAAAAAGGTGTACTCAAGATTAATAAGGAGAATAATAATGTGAGCACTTCAAATGAGAAAGAAAAATTATGGTCTCAGAATAAGAATGTTATGAATGAGAGTGTTGTTGATGCATGAATGGTTAATACTACACAAGATAAACTAAATCTTAACGGACCAAGTGCTTTGAATATGCAAACGATGACTCAAGAACCACCTCAAGCACACATGAAAAATGACACACAAAAAAATTGACAATGTAGACCTATAAGAAATAAGGATGTGCCTCCTAGACAATTTACACCATTGGGAGAACCACTTGATTCTATGTTAAAATAATTTCTCTAGAATAATTTTATTTGATTACATGATATCAGAGATGAACCAACAATAAAATCCCTGTGGTGGGATGAAAATAAATATTGTGACTATCATCGAACCAAAGGTTAAAAAACTACTTCTTGATTTCAGTTAAAACATTTGGTACAAGATCTCATTGATCAAGGCATGATCGAGGTAGAACCTCCTTCATGTTCCTCTAATAATTATCATACTATTTTTAAGAATCCCTTGTTAGATCATGATAAGGGAAAGGCTTCTAGTTAAAATTCAAATTCAAAGTCTAATGTGAATTATATCCAAGTTGGTCATGATTACACCATAAATAGTTTCGATAAGTTAGATGCACATGAGTCCACTATTATCCTTAAAGAGAAACATCCTCAATGTGTAGTAACTACTCAACACACTAAGATCACTAGACTTGGATCTCCCCCTAGACCCAAAGTCTCTACTGAGTATGATCTTGTTGATCAACTTGGAAAAACACCAACACAAATTTCTATCCTTGAGTTATTGCGTACATCTCCTCAACATATAAAGATCCTTAACAAAGAACTAAAAGAGTCTAATGTACTTAATGACATCAATGTTGATCAATTTCAGGCCATGATAGGGAAATTTTCTATACCATAAAATGTCACCTTTTCACCAAATGATGTCCCTTAAGATAGACTTAATCATAGTGACCCTTTACACATTGAAGTCTTTGTCCACAACTATAAAGTTAGACGAGTCATGATAGATGGTGGAGCATGACTTAATATATACACTTTGAGAGTTAACACAAGTCTTGGCTACACTGAAGATGATATTGGTCCATCCAATAAAATCACAATCAAAAGATATGATGACACTGAACATCCTTCTAAAGGAGTCATTGTACTGCCTATTAGATTTGGTCCAACAATTAAAAATACATTATTATAAGTCTTGGACTTGGATCTTCCTTACAACATGATCTCGGGGCACCCTTGGATCCATGCTATGAAATCAGTCCCATCTACCTATCATTAATGTCTAAAATATTCTTACAATGTAGTGGATATCACTATTCTAGGAGACCCTAATCCCTTTTAGTTTTGCACCACTCTGAATGACACTCTTGCACAACAAGTAACTACCAATAGTGAAGTAGCGTCAAACAATTATTCCAAATTTGTTGATGTATCCATCCTTACCAAAATGAACAAGGTAAAATTGAAAATTGAAGATAAAGGTTGTGGTAAATAATCCATGGCTCAAGCTTTTCACATTGGGAAATTACCTCTTTCCCCAAAATCTTATGGCAAACCACAACTATTGTAAAGAAAACAATCAAAGAGCACTATCCAATATGACGCCTATGTCACATTCACAAGATGAGGAGGGTCAAATCAAGAACATGTCTATGAAAATACATCTATATGGATATACAAAGCTAAAGAAGAACAAGAACTTGCATAGATATTCGTTGAGAAATATGGACCATGGTTCACAATTATGCAAAAAAAAGGATATGATGGTTGTAGTGGTCTTGGAAAACAAAAAAAGGAACTATTGAGCCTATTGGAGCACAAGGATAACCACCTAACTTCAGACTTGGATTTAAACCATTGAAAATTGTCTCTTCGAGTACTAAGTTGCTCTCATATGAAAATGTGAATGCTTTGAACGATGACAAGGTATTTGAGGATATGTGTCCTGAAATTGCCGATTCCAATGATTGGAAATGGACTTCCTATTATTCCAGCCCATATGATCTTGAACGTATCTTTACTGATCCTCATGACCTATCCATCAAAGATAAACATGTCGATAATATCCCTCCTCCTCCTAAAACCTATCCTCACGCTTGGACTGAAACTTTCTAGGATCCTAGCCCTTATGCTTCCGAGGATAAAACCAATATTTATATATTTTCACTTACACCTTTCATATAGAACATATGTAATGCTGATGATGACATCCCTTTAGTATACCCTAAATAGATAGATTGGGATCAACAAGGACCACTGAGCTTAGATCACTTTGAAAATGACGAAGCAATAGAAAAATTCTTTGAGCTCTGATAAGACATGCCATGTGGTGATCAAAAAGTAGGATTTTCAATTGATCTTGATGCCACATCATATTTTGGAGAGTCAACTCCATCTTATAGTTGCAAAATTGAAAATAAAACAAAAAAGGAAAAAATGAAAACAATACGTCTTCTGGTGAAAAGTGAAAGGTACCATTAGACTATGAAAAAGTAAAAATAAAGGATGTATCTGAGGGTGAAAACCTCTATGAGATTCCCAAGGATGGAAGATTGGACATATCCCCACAATGGGAAAAACAAAATTATTGAAGTGACAAAAGAAGCCAATCTGGGAACACCTGAGAACCAAAAAATCATACAGTTTGTAGCCTCATTGCCAAAAGAAGAGAAATATGAATTTGTGAAATTCTTTCAAAAAAAGAAAATTTTCTTCACTTAGTCCTATGCAGACATGCCAGGCCTAGATCTTGAGTTAGTCCTTCATAATTTTCCTCTCAAGCCATGAGTTAAGCTAGTGAAACAAAAGCTAAGAAAAATGCATCCTCAAATAGATCTTTTAGTGAAAGAAGAATTGAAGAAATTGTTGGATATTGGTTTTATCAGACCTATTGATTATGTATTCTAGATTTCTAATTTGGTACTTGTGAGAAATCATACCGAGGGCATCAAAATATGCACATATTTCTGTGACCTCAACAAATCCTACCCTAAAGATGATTTCCCATTGTCGAATATTGACATTATAGTAGACATGATAAATGGATATGAGATGCTATCACTAATGGATGGCTTCTCCGGCTACAATAAAACACAAATTTATCCTAAAGACCAACCCGAGACATCTTTCACATGTGCATGGGGAACAAATTGTTGGAATGTCATGCCCTTTGGTATCAAGAATACCAGAGAAACATATCAGTGGGAAATGACCATAATATTCCATGACTATATGCACATACTAATGGAGGACTATGTTGGTGATCTACTATACAAATCTCCTACAAGAAAAGATCACTTGAATATTCTTGATAAGGTCTTGGAGAGAATTGTAATCTACAAGCTCTAGCTTAATCCAAATAAATGTATTTTTGGGGTTGTATTAGGAAATCTCCTAGGCTATATTATTTTTTGTCAAGGCATTGAATTAGAACATGAGAAATTTAAATCAATATTAGAAATGCCTCCTCCAACTACTTTGAAATAATTGAGAATTCTCAATGAAAATTACATTCTATTCACAAATTCATTGCTTAATTGGTAGACAAATGTCATTCATTCCAACACCTACTAAATAAGGGCGTGACTTGCAAATGGAATGAATAGCGTGGGAAATATTTCCAGCAGTTAAAAGATTATCTGCTTAATGTGCCAATTTTGATGCCTCCTATTTTAGGGAAGCCACTCATTTTGTATGTCTCTGCTACTGAGACTACATTAGGAGCCCTTGTGGCGCATCATGATGAACAAGGCAGAGAAAGAGCTATCTATTATATTGGCATAAATCTTGTAGGCTATGAATTGAACTATTCACTCATTGAGAAATCATGCCTTGCTATGGTTTTCACAGCTCAAAAGTGAAGACATTACATGATCCATTAGAAAAATATGCTTGCATCATAGATCGACCCATTGAAGTACCTTCTAAGAAAAGAAGCTCTCATAGGGTGACTAGATAAATGGGTAATGATCCCGAGTGAATTTGACATTGAATATGTTAACCATAAATAAATTAAAGGCTAGGTAATAGTTGATCAACTTGCAGAAGAACCATTCCAAGATGATCATCCTCTACTATCATAATTTCTTGATGAATCTATATTTTCTATGGAAATATCCAATGAATGACAACTCTATTTTGATGGATCACATACCAGAAATAGATCGAGGGTAGGTATCATGTTCATCACCCTAGAAGGAGATGTGACACCTAAATCATACATGATAGCATTTGAATGTAAAAATAATATTTTTGAATATGAAGCTTTAGTCACTGGACTCAAGTTGGCAATACAATAGAAAATTCAACATTTGAAAGTGTATGACGATTCCCAGTTAGTCATCTGTCAAGTTAATGATGATTGTGAAACCAAATATGAGAAGCTGGTGCCCTATAAATGACTGAAAAATTTCCTAAAATTTGAATTTGTTACAATCACATTTTGTTAGCTTCCAAGAGTACATAATAAGAAACAAAATGCTATGGGGACTATTAATTCTATGATTGACATGCCATAAAATGAAGAACATTGTGAATTCCTAGTGGAGTAGATACTTAGTCAGACATTTGATATTCCATAATCTGAGCTCCTGTGTGAAATTTTTGGTCCCAATTCCCCTTGGTAACAAGATATTTATAATTACCCTCATGCCTAGGTCTTATCACTAGACCTATCCAAGAACAAGCGCCGAGCCCTTAGCTAACAAGCATCTAGATACATCATAATTAGTGATACCCCTTATAAGAGGTCCTTTGACCAAAATATCCTCAGACGTCTCGATTCAAGAGAGGCTGAAACAAATTTACATGAGGTACATGATGGTATATACAAAGGTCATTTCAATAGTTTAAGTCTTGCAAAGAAGCTGGTAAGAGCTAGATATTATTGGTCCACCATGGAGAAAGATGCACATAACTTTGCTAAAAAGTTCTATAAATGTCAAATACATGGAAACTTGATTCATGCTCTAGCACAATATCTTCATCCAGTCATCTCTCCATGGTCTTTCTCTCAATGGGAATTTGATCTCATAGGAAAGATTACTTCTCTTTCTTCTAATGGCCATAAGTACATTATCATTGCTACAAAGTATTTCACTTGATGGGTTGAGGCCATCCCTATGACTTACATAACTGGAAAATAGATTTAAAAATTTATTCTAAATTATATCATATGTCACTATTGAGTCCCTTTGGCTATCATCATTGATCATGATAGTCCTTTTCAGAATATAGATGTTAAAGAACTTTTTAAGCAATTCAAAATTTGACATGGATTTTCTAGCATCTATTACCCATAAGGAAATGGCAAAGCTGAGGCATCCAATAAAACAATAGTTAAGATACTTCAAAAGACTATCAATGACACCAGTCGAGACTGACACCTACAACTAAATCAAGCTCTTTGGGCCTATAGAACCAACATTTACACCCTCACTAGTGCCACACTATACTCTCTTGTCTATGGGGATTAGGCACATTTACCTCTTGAGGTTGAAATCCCATCATTAAGAGTATCACTACAACACATCATTGATAATGAAAACTATTAAGTTTCCAGGTTACATAAGCTTAAAATTCCAGATGAGTGGAGACAAACCACCTTAGTCCACTTGAAAGCATACCAGAACTGACTCAAAAGAAGCTATAACAATAAATTTTAAGGTAACCATTTTGAAATTTGAGATTTGGTCCTAAATATGAACTATAAGACTCAGTAACAAAGAGAAAATCCTGGAAAGTTTGAACCAAACTGGGAATGACCCTACATAGTCACTACAAAATATGGGTCAGGAGTCTATCAACTTGCAACACCAAAGGGAGCACCATTATCAGAAGCAGTGAACAATATGCACCTTTGCAAGTACTACACATGATATTGGGAAAAATAATAAAGAAAGAATTAAATATTTTTTTTTTTAAATAACAAAAAAATTGAAAAAGAAAAGAAAAAAATGAAAAAAGAAAAAAAAAAGTTGCCTTGATGAAAACCTGGCAAACAAGTGTCTTGACATCACAAGAAATGAAATATAGAAAAAAATTTCATCTAAAAGTGAAAACCTAGAAACCAGGTGCTTTGAGCAAGTACCGTGGTGAAAACTTAGAAACCAGGTGCTTTGAGCAAGTACCGTGGTGAAAACCTAGAAAATAGGCATCTAGGGAAAGTACCATGATGAAAACCTGGTAAACAAGTGCCACTGTAGTAAGTTGTTGCTCCAATATCTATCTTGGCTCTATCTGATGTTTACCTATGTTTCTTGATCATATCCTTCACCACGATTCAACCCTAGTACCCCCTTATGGCTTGTAACTAGTTGATGTTCTTTATCATCTCCCTTGATGTAACCAGTCTCTATATATCGCATCCTTGGCCTTTTGTATATAGTCTAGACTCTATCTAGGGTCATATTCTTTGAATTTGAATATGAACTAGGGGCAAGTCCCTGCACATGGTTGACCATGAGATTTAGTCGCTTGATCAGATGGGAGATAACACCACGTAAATATTAAAGACCTACAAGAAAACTAAAAATCCAAATAAAGACTTGAAAAAAAAATAAAAAAATCCAAATAAAGACCAATTTTTTTTTAAAAATCATATAATAGCCTGATAAAAGACCTAAAAAATCAATATAATCTTGAAAAAAGACCAATAATCAAATACAAAGCTGAAAAAATCTATAAAAATCAAATATAATACGTAGAAAATCTTTAAAAAGAATAAAAAGTCATGTAAAAAATCCCTAAAAATCATATAAGGTCTTGAAAAAATCCTAAAAAACTATAAAAAGTAATGAAAAATCCTAAAAATTACAAAACGTCCTAAAGAAAAATAAAAAAAAATTAAATATGGTAAAAAAACCTAAAAATAAAAAAAAACCCGAAAAATGCATTGCAGTAAATTTGTACATAATCTTTTCACACTTTCATTAAAACACCTCCTTTTGTGGAAGACAAATACAAATGTAGACACATGTTGAAAGATGATGAACAACGTGCTTAAATGAAATCACACTTTGACATACAATCTGAATCATTTGAACCAACACTCAAACTGGTTGGACTTGTTCGATCTTTCAAATCTTTACACTATCCTTATCAATCCTTCAATCGATCATTGCAAATATTTAACATCTCAAATGACGCACAAAACAAGTAACAATAAGATCAAGATGACTATTGGCTCACTTGTTTTGGTGATTACTTTTCTTTATTATTAATTTTTCTTTGATCATGTGCCTATGCTACTCAATGATATTACTAAATTATGAGAGTGGCTTGGATGGTTCATGATCATTTCCTTTTGTTTTTTTTTTCTGCCTGTTGGATGTTCTCATGAAATTATGGGGTATTTACTCCATACGCTTTAGGATGGATGAGATCACCCCTTGTCTGCATTGTGTTTGTTATACACAAAAGGATCGCTTATCACTCTAGCTCTTTGTGCCACGATGTGGTGCATCCATTTTTCCATATAAAAAATAAAGTTGTTATGACATAAATGCACTTAAAGAAAGAAAGTTTCATCTCTTACTAACTTTCCCTTGTCTAATTTCTAGTTTCTACTAATACTTCCTCAGTCAGTCCTCTTATTTTCCTTGGTCTAGTACTTTGGTACACCAAAAACATGTGCATTATGTATTCATGCATTTATAAAGAAAAAAAATACAAAAAAATGTGCTTCCTACATACATACATTTATATTGAAGAGAATACAAAAATATTGCATTTATGGCGTACATGTATATACTGAAAAATAAAAGAAACATTGTATCATATAAGCATGATTATATTGCGAGAAAGTAAAATAACACATGTAAATATCCATTTCATGAAATAAAAACCATCATAAGCTAGCAACACACACACACACACATATCGAAAAGTATCAGAGTACAAAATCAAGGTGTTTGTATGCACTAGGGCTTGTAGGCTCATTACAATAAATCAAGAATGTCTATAAAAAATTCCCTCTGTAAGAGAGAGTCTCCTGTGATTCTATTCTCTCTTGGTCCTCTTAGTCTTTGAGTGGTTTGGAAGATGAACCACCTCCTGTCTATTGTCCTATATGCTCTAGCCTTAGTGGTGCCCTCGGTTTGAGCACTCCCCCACTGCTCTATGTCCTCCTAGAGTGTGATCTGCTAGATGAAGCCCTATAGATTGGTCCCCACTGATCCTCTGGTACATCTCTCTCATACATAGTGCAGTAGTACCCCTTTTCCCCCCCGAGCATCTGCTAGCATATTTGCAACTCTATGGATGCTAGTATCTATAATAGTGTCCCTGAATGCCTGTAACTCCTCCTCTTCTCTCTACACTCCAGATAAAGCTCTATCTCAAGATACTATTGCTACATCCCTCTCTACTATCAAACTTTCCATCCTAGCTATCAATTTGTCTACCTGTGAGGTGAATGGTGTCCACTCTGTGTCCCAAGTTATCTGCTTTGTATCCCAGGCTGTCCTCTCTTCTTGATGTCTACCTATCAACCTCATCAGACCCATAATATGTTGTTTCTACTATCTATCTACCTCATCACCTGCATCTATATCATGCATTTGAATATATTTGGGAGGGTATATATCCTCATCATCTAGTAGAGTCTCTCTATCCCCATCCACTTGTTTAGGCATAGCATTCGAACCATCATCCTCCCCATCCTTGCCGCTAGACTCAATACTACTATCATCCTCATCCTCACTCCTATCCTCATCATCATCCCCCTCATCACCCTCTACCTCAACATTGCTACCCTTTCCCTCCTCATCCTCATCCTCATCCTCATGCTTTGGTATCAACACTTGTAATTGCAAAATTGGTACATCTAGATATGTCAATGGAATAGGCCTATGCTATACAAACTATCTGTCATACTCTGCTATGTTTCCTATGTCTATGATATCTGCACCTTCTCCCCACTGTTTCAACTATAGTTACTCAAACTCTGCATATACTACCGATGGTCTGATAAGTGTACCCATGTCCCGACCTCACTCCTCGAGCATGTAAATAGTGCCATGCCTATCGGCCCTCCCTGTCTCTCTCCAAAATACCTACATACTCTCTTTGACAACTAAACCTATATGACCATGTAACCTATGATCATGCACTCAATCAAGTACATCTCATGTCTTCAGTATGGAAAGTGCTCCTTGTCATCATCCCATTTGTAGTCTCTATATGGCCTCCATGTGAAATCTCTCAATGTGTCCATAGCATGTCTAAAATAGAGTGCATATCCTAATGGCCCATGCATAAGTGCTCTAACGTAGCAGTACACATACGACATATCCAATATCACTAATCAATCTACATTAGGGAAAAATACTACTACATGCTAATTGTTGGAAATATAAATGGGAAAGTAATACTAAGAGGGGGGGGGGGGTGAATCAAATATTACCTACTTTTATCCTTTTAACCTGATAAAACTTTATGCATGACATAAACAAAACTTGATCATTATAAGCAACTAAACATATAAATCAGCAGACATGAAATCACTCATAACACCATGACTTTGGTAACCTAGAAAGCCTTGAAAGGTAAAACTAGGGTGGGGATGACACCCACAAATCTTCACTACTATAGTAATAAGTTTTTCTTGTTAAGACTTACAAAATGTGATCAATTCATGATCTACCCTATGAAAGGTCTGCTCGGTCAAAAGCAAAAAGACTTGTATAGTCTACCTTGTTAAAGGATTTATAAACTTACAATAAAGTAAGCACTCGGTAAAGAGATTTAAATAAAGTCTATTAAGGCTACTCGATTAAGAGATTTACCTTGATACACTGGTCAAAATGTCTTAGTACCTGATCTTTTGGTTTTCACTTGTATGCAGATTACAGATCTCCTCTTTACTGTATATTTATGATCTCTTCTATCTGATCTTTCCTGATTCTATCCTTTCACTGCTTACCTCAGTCACTAGACTCTATCTGAATACTTTGCTATTCTGAATATACTTCTCTGATCATCTTCTCATACTCATTCAATCTTATCTCTATGAATCACACACTTCTCATGGTTTAGATCTTGCCCTTATATAGTAACAAAAATGTTTTACTGTTTCAAGATCTACGGTTCAGATTTATTTCTAGTCGCCTCAACTGTACAATTTTATGATTGGCTCTAGGATTTACATAGGGATCAATGATAATAATATGGATTCGTAATTACCTCCGTAATTACCTCAACTAGACAAAATACAAAACATCATCACCAAAAATGGTTTACCTCCATCATTGTGCAATTCCAAACTTGTATGTCATTCTTGGCTAACTCGACAAAAGTTATTCCTGACACTCGGCATTAACTGTACTTTGACATCGGTTGAACTTCTCTATCACTCAGTAATCATTGATATATGTAACTCGGCAACACCTATACTCGACATAATACAAAAATATAGTGACCATGACTTTACTCGGCAGTACTACTGCTCGGTAAGTATACAATACAAAACTTGACCTTTACAAAATGACTCGGTCGCAGTGATGGCTGACCATCATTGCCTAGATATATGACTAAGTGAGAAACACTAATGGTCAACAAAACTATAGAGATCTACAATCTCCCCCTTTGACATTAGTGGCAAAAACACTTTGTCATGACATTTGTATTTTACAATTACAAAAGTATGTTTGTACTAGCCTGATACTCCCCCTGAGATATATATACATTCAAAATTTTTGTTACCTGTCCCTGTTCAATCCTTGTCCATACTCGAGTCATGATGATTCCCCCTTGTTTTTGACTCAACATATTTCTTCATCAGTTGGTAGCTCACAAATTTTCTCAAAAAAAGGTTTATGGAGCATCGTGATCATGTAGAGTGCATCCGTCCAAGCAGTTGAAGCAATGTTTAAGAATTTTGTCCACACTTCTAAATTGACAGCTAAACTAATGAGACTCTCGGCTGTGGACAAATGTGGATCACTCTGGATCAATTCTTTAGCCTTTGCTAATTTTCTCTATATAGCCTCCAGATGCAGTGTCAAAATAGTTTGAATAGAGAGTAGGTGAGAATGAATCTTGCCATCATTAGCCATCAGATCGACTAACTTACCTTGTGTTTGCATGATTTTGACATAATGTGCAGCACTGGTGTTTGCATCCAAGGTCAGGGACTAACTTGTAGCTTTAATATCTTGCTTGAGAGTGTCAAGCAATCATTGATTCTCATCTGTGAATAGTTCAACATTACATATTTTGGTAAATAGAGACTGTCTGTTCACAACTAATCCCTCGGTCTCCTTTACCAAATTTGACAACTTGACCTGTTTCACTACAATCTCGGTAGATATCTTTTCTAGCATTTTGGTCTCAAACCGCCGTTCTGACCATTCAAATAACTTATCAGTTGCACACCTAACTTCATTATTGACTTTCTCAATAATGTGTACAAGTTGTTCCAATATGGGAATGAAACTATTTACATCTGATAAGTCATACACTTCATTAAATATATATTTGATTTCATGAAGAACCTATTTTTGTTGATGCTCTCTTCGGAGTTCTGCTTGCCTATTTTTTTGTGTCAAAAAATCTTTCATTATCTGAAGTTGCTCATAAGAAAGGTTATCTATATCCCATTTAGGAATAATAATGACTTCATCAATTGTTACCTCATCTTTCTCCTTTTGTGCTCTCGGTGGGGTACTTCCACTCGACATCTGTATAAGAGCTTTTATTGCCTCTTGTTCTTCAATGAGTTTCCCTTTGATGTTTTCTTCTCCTTTCCCCTTATCCTCGGCATGAGGACTAACAGCTTGTTCATCTAATTTGATTCCTTGTTGTTCTTTGCTATGTTCTTCCATAGGAGGACTTTGAATTTTGTCTTCTACTTTGTCTTCTTCCTCGGTAGATGGAGATTGAGTTAGTGGTACCAACTTGATGGGTTCCTTGGTAAGGCTTGTACTGACTAACTTGTCAACAGTAGTAGCTCCAGGCAGACTAGGATTCTCATTAGCAGATTGTGTGCTTGGAATGGTGGGATAATCCATGACTTGTAACAGTACAGTGTTACTACCTGGCAGGGGTGTGTCAGTTACTTTTGTGTTCTTTAAATCATCCTTAGTTAAGAATGAATTCTTAATGGGGTTGTCCTCCGGTATGTCAACAATGTGAAATTCAAATGTATCATGTGATTTCACTTCCTTAGGAGTATTAGTCTCCATTTTATTTTTCTTGATGATAGGTTCAACAGTTGTTGAAGTAGTAGCATCCTTTCCTTCATTATTTCTTTCATCCTTTGCTTCATCCTAGGTGGGTAACAATCCAAACAGTACCTTCCAAATTTTTAAACTTTCTTGCACAACATCTTCAACCTTGTGTTGAAGTATTAGATAGGCTCTAAGTTTAGGATCAAACTTGCCCCTGTATTGCTCAATTATCTGTTTGATGTTAGCTAGGGTGAGATTGGATTCAACTTGTGCTAATGTACTCTCCCTTATTTCTTTCTCTATTTGCAGAGCATACTCCCATTTTTGTGCAACCCTGTTGCATAATTCCTTTGGAATTCTATTTTCAATTTCAATGGGCAACATCTTGAAAATGCATAGCATTTCAAGAATAGCATCCTCAACTTTCTCTTTATCTCCAATGCTCATTTTTCCAAACTTTAATCTTTTCACCTCATCCACTACTACAATGCTAGTAATCTTAAGACATAATTCATTAGGAGTGAGTTGATGTGCACCCTGTGGTGTAACCTTCCCCTTTATTCCTTCATCATTTTCAGTGTCTTCATCATCATCTTGTGTTAAAACAAGTTTCCTTCTTGGCTTCTTCACAACCTTAGTCAGCACTACCTTGGGTTGAGCCACTTTTTGCTTTGTAGATGCAGGAGGCATCTTAGGAGTCTTGGCAACAATTCTTCTAGTTCTAGGCCTTAGTGATGGTGTCTCTGACACTTTACGCTTCAATACTCTTCTCTTTGGCGAGGACTCGACAATTACTGGTTTCTTCTCTTCTTCTTCTTCTTCTTTCTCACTACTACTAGTTGCAATATGTTCATCTTCTCCCAATCCTTGGGTCAAATCTAGTGGTGCATCCTTCTCAGATTCTTTAACATAGTCTTCTAGATTTTTCACTATCTTCTTTCTTTTCCTCTCTGTGGTGGTAGCCAATAATCCCAAAGAGATCTTGGATTTGGCTTCTTCAAATGTTCCAAAGTAAGGTGCCTTAGTATCAATTTCCTCAGCTAAGAGGGCTGTGATTGCAACAGTAGCTTCATCTATGTTGAGTTCATAGGGTAAGGGCATTAACCATGAAAGCCTAGGTAGGACTGCCTATGGATAAGTAAAATCTGTCTACCAAAAAACATATATCCTTACTGTATTTCTCAATCAAAGACACAGGGACTCTAGTCCTATTTCTCATCTTCTTCTTAAACTCAATGAAATAATTATCCATTATCCCTTCAAAATCATCACCAATCTGGTTTATAAAATTATTTATTTGAACAGTAATGGGTTTCTTCTTATCCCATGTAACATCTCCACGTGTAGGAAAACATTTCTTGACAGAAAAGAATATATAGATCAATAGGGAACCAAACTTACATATAAAATTCTTCGCCATCCAGATGGAGTTCAAGTTCTCAGCAAGTTGAGTCAGTTGGAGCTCGACAAGGTCACATCTGTGCCCTTTCTTAATTATCTTCCATGCTTGGTCCACTGCCATACATGGGAAGCTGTCCAACCAACTGGATTGATACAACTTGTGCGAGATGACTCTAACAACGATGTCAATTTCTAGATCAGTTATGGTGGAAATTGTCATTTCGCATTTATTCCAAACTGCCTGGGTGTTAGCTTGAATATCCTCTTTTCATGCACATTTCATCATTCTCTTCCATCAATTGTAGGGTAACTAGTGACCTTGTGTATCATTTCCTTTATGATCTTCACCAGTCCGTCTTCCAGGCATAACTGGATGTCGTGTACTCCACCCAAAATGATCTTTATCCATTCCACTTTGAAATTTTGCAGGAAATTTAGGGCATGCACTAACCCTTGATCGGCAACAACCTTATGTTTCGGCTTCAGCACTCCATTGACACATAGTTTGTCATATGCTTCCCTGATCTCATAATCACTGATTTATCCAATTTTTCACATATAGCAAGACCTAACGTTGTTCATCAATAACACATTCTTTGGAATAGAAGATAGGGCTCCGTTCAAATCTCCTTTGATAGCACTTTCAGATATTTCCTTAAATACCTTCGGTTTACAAAATTCATTCCTTACAAGTTGCACATTGAAACTTCCATCCCTTGTTTCTTGACTGGTGCAGATTAAGATGATGCCATTTTAAATTTTAATTTTTGAAAAGAAAATATTTGCTTGGTAAAGTACCTTTTTGTCAATAACCCTGTAGATGAATTTTGCCGAGGGCACGCTGAGAAAATTCAGAATCACTTTGCTTAATCTGGTTGCACAAACTCTGAATCGCTCTCTGAAATCTTGAATAGCTTGGTGAAATGAAATTAATGGTAATTTTCTGCTTTATAGATTCTGAAAAAATAGGAGTAGGGCCTCATAAATGCTCGATACTGGTTTAGGTAGGTTACAGCTATCTCAGCAAACACAAAAGCTTGGTCGATATGACCGTTGTGATATAGCTTGACATACATAGTATTTTGGCTATAGTAGGTGCTCGACATACATTGATAGCTCGGTCAAGACACTGATGCTCGGCATCAAAAATGAAATTTTCTATTTTTCTCAAATATGTCCTAATGCATCTTTTTCTATGCTGATGTGGACTTTTTCTCACTTCTATGTTAGGAACTGATGAAAGATAAGGCTTTGCAAGACTCAGTTCTGAACATACCTTTCAAGCTTAATTAGAAAAGGTGTGATCACCTAATCCTTTGGATTGGGTGATCGTCGATGTGCTAGCTTCGCTTGAGTTTTCTTCTTCTTTCTTCCTCAATGTCTTTTCCATCTGACTCTTCAATTTTTCACGGATACCTTCATTCTGGTTATTATCATTGCTCGGCATAGGTGATCTACAATCTTTCTTTAAGTGACTGACCTTGTTACATTTGTAATAGACCATGCTTCCATTCATCTAGCTTTTAGATTGGCCTCTAAAATGAGTCTTCATGCAATTTGCTCTGATGTGTCCATATTTACCACAATAATGGCAATTGTACCAAGTGTTGTAATCCTAATTGTAACAGTTGTGCTTTGTGACTGGCTTGGTTTGTTCATTTGATGACCACCTTGGTCTAGATCTGCATTCAAATGCTTTGTGCCCATATTTATGACAATTGAAACAACTTCCTTGAAACTTAGGTGAGGTGGATGAATTGCTAGCCTTAGATCTATATTCATGTGCTTGATGTCCATGCTTCTTGCAGTTAAAACAATGTCCATTAAACTTAGGCTTAGAATCATACTTACCATGTTTGCTTCTACATATGTTGGTTGTATGTCCTAGCTTTCCATAGTGCTAACATGTGGGCTTGGTGTTCTTTGGTTTAGCCATATTCTATTCTCCATTCTTTGATGATTCTCCTTCTTTAGTAGATGAATGTTCATTCAGTCCAAGTCTAGCTCTATCACCAGATCTCCTAGGTGATCTTAACAACTCTTCAAAATATTTTGTAGCTTCATTGTGTTTGTTCATGCTTTCATTGATTTCTTTTTCAGTTCTTAAATCATGTTTCAACTGATCATTTTAAGACCTTAGTTGGTTGATTTCCATATCTTTCTTGCCCCATTCCTAATTAACCATCAATAGCTGATTTACCATGTCTAGTTGATTATTAGTCAATCTTTGCATGTCACTTGTTCTTTCATCTAGCCTGATTGCAATTTGTCTTTTGTCTTCCTTAGCCATTGTCTTATCATCTTCAACTTTGTTTTTCTGTTCCACTAATTCACAAAGTCTGACAGATTGAATTTCTTGTTCTCTCCTTAGAGTTCTGATGTCATCATTTAGTATGGTATTTTTCTCCAGTAGTTCTTTTATAGCCTTATCACTCTCAACACAGTTACTATTGTCAAATAGTCCAGAGATGTCTTCTTCTTTGTACTGTGGCTCATTTTGTTGAATTGCAATCTCTTTTCTCTTGCTCAAGGATTTCTTTAATTCTCCTCTGGCTACTTCCAGTTGCTGTAATGCCAGTTGTACTTCAATATTTTGATTTTCAATGATCTTCCCCAGTTTATAAGCTTCCATTTTAAGATATTTTTCCTTAAGTGGTTAGACTTCCTTAAGAGAAACCTTGTTGCTATGATACCAATTGTTGGAAATATAAATAGGAAAGTAATACTGAGAGAAGGGGTGAATTAGATATTACCTACTTTTATCCTTTTAACCTGATAAAATTTTATGCATGACATAAACAAAACTTGATCATTGTAAGAAACTAAACATATAAAACATCAGACATGAAATCACTCATAACACCATGATTTTGGTAACCCAGAAACCCTTGAAAGGTAAAACTGGGGTGGGGATGACACCTACAAATCTTCACTACTACAATAATAAGTTTTGCCTGTTAAGACTTACAAAATGTGATCAATTCATGATCTACCCTGTGAAAGGTTTTCTCGGTCAAAAGCAAAAAGAGTTGTATAGTCTACCTTGTTAAAGGATTTATAAACTTACAATAAAGTAAGCACTCGGTAAAGAGATTTACATAAAGTCTATTAAGACTACTCGGTTAAGAGATTTAGCCTGATACACTGGTCAAAATGTCTCAGTACCTAATCTTTTGGTTTGCACTTGTATGTAGATTACAGATCTCCTCTTTACTGTATATTTATGATCTCTTCTATTTGATCTTTCCTGATTCTATCCTTTCACTGCTTAGCTCGGTCACTAGACTCTGTCTGAATACTTTGCTATTCTAAATATACTTCTTTGATCATCTTCTCATACTCATTCAATCTTATCTCTCTGATTCACACACTTCTCATGGTTTAGATCTTTCCCTTATATAGTAACAAAAATGTTTTATTGTTTCAAGATCTACGGTTCAGATTTATGTCTATTGCCGCCTAAAGTTTACAATTTTCTGATTGGCTCTAAGATTTACATAGGGATTAGTGATAATAATATGGATGCGTAATTACCTTAACTACACAAAATACAAAACATCATTATCACCAAAAATGGTTTACCTCGATCATTGTGCCATTCCAAACTTGTATTTCATTCCTGGCTAACTTGACAAAATTTATTCCTAGCACTCGACATTAACTGTACTTTAGCATTGGTTGAACTTCTCTGTCACTTGATAATCATTGATATATATAACTTGGCAACACCTGTACTCGACATAATACAAACACATAGTGACCATGACTTTACTTGGTAGTACTACTGCTCGGTAAGTATACAATACAAAACTCAACCTTTACAAAATGACTTGGTCGTAGTGATGACCGACCATCATTGGCTAGATATATGACTAAGTGAGAAACACTTATGGTCAACAAAACTATAGAGATCTACAATCTCCCCCTTTGACATTAGTGGAAAAAACACTGTCATGACATTTGTATTTTACAATTACAAAAGTATGTTTGTACTAGCCTAATACTCCCCTTGAGATATATATACATTCAAATTTTTTTTTACTTGTCCCTATTTAGTCCTTCTCCATACTCGTGTCATGATGATTCCCAATTGTTTCTGACATGATAGATTTCTTCATCAGTTGGTAGCTCACAAATTTTCTCCAGAAAAGGTTTATATAGCACCGTGATCATGTAGAGTGCATCCATCCAAGCAGTTGAAGCAATGTTTAAGACTTCTATCTGCACTTCTAAATAGACAACTAAACTGATGAGACTCTCAGCTATGGACACATGTGGATCACTCCGGATCAATTCTTTAGCCTTTGCTAATTTTCTTTGTATAGCCTCCAGATGCGGTGTCAAAATAGTTTGAATAGACAGTAGTTGAGAATGAATCTTGCCATCATTAGCCATCAGCTCGACTAACCTACCTTATGTCTGCATGATTTTGACATAATGTGCAACACTGGTGTTTGCATCCAAGGTCAGGGACTGACTTGTAGCTTTAATCTCTTGCTTGAGAGTGTCAAGAAATCGTTGATTCTCATCTGTGAACAGTTCAAAATTACATATTTTGGCCAATAGAGACTGTCCGTTCACAACTAATCCCTCGGTCTCCTTTACCAAATTTGACAACTTGACCTATTTCACTGCTATCTCGGCATATATCTTTTCTAGCATTTTGGTCTCAAACTACCATTTTGACCATTCAAATAACTTATCAGTTGCATAGCTAACTTCATTATTGACTTTCTCAACAATGTGTACAAGTTGTTCCAATATGGGAATGGAACTATTTACATCTGATAAGTCATACACTTCATTAAATATATATTTGATTTCATGAAGAACTTGTTTTTGCTGATGCTCTCTTCAGAGTTTTGCTTGCTTGCTTTTCCGTTTCAACAAATCTTTCATTATTTGCAGTTGCTCATAAGAAAGGTTATCTGTATCCCATTTAGGAATAATGATGACTTCATCAATTGTTACCTCATATTTCTCCTTTTTGTGCTGTCAGTGGGGTACTTCCACTTGGCATCTGTACAAGAGCTTTTATTGCCTCTTGTTCCTTTGGATCTTGTTCTTCAATGAGTTTCCCTTTGATGTTTTCTTCTCCTTTCCCCTTATCCTCAACATGAGGACTAACAACTTGTTCATCTAATTTGATTCCTTGTTGTTCTTTGTTGTGTTCTTCCATAGGAGGACTTTGAATTTTGTCTTCTACTTTGTCTTCTTCCTCAGCAGATGGAGATTGAGTTAGTGGTACCAACTTGATGGGTTCCTTGGTAAGGCTTGTACCGACTAACTTGTCAACAGTAGAAGCTCCAGGTAGAGTAGGATTCTCATCAGCAGATTGTGTGCTTGTAATGGTGGGATAATCCATGACTTGTAACAGTATAGTGTTACTACCTAGCAGGGGTGTGTCAGTTGCTTTCATGTTCTTTAAATCATCCTCAGTTAATAATGAATTCTTAATGGGGTTGTCCTCCAGTATGTCAACAATGTGAAATTCAAATGTATCATGTGATTTCACTTCCTTAGGAGTATCATTCTCCATTTTATTTTTCTTGGTGGTAGGTTCAATAGTTGTTGAAGTAGTAGCATCCTTTCCTTCATTCTTTCCTTCATCCTTTCCTTCATCCTGGGCGGGTAACAATCCAAACAATACCTTCCAAATTTTTAAACTTTCTTGCACAACATCTTCAACCTTGTGTTGAAGAATTAGATAGGCTCTAAGTTTAGGATCAAACTTGCCTCTGTATTGCTCAATTATCTATTTGATGTTAGCCTGGGTGAGAGTGGACTAAACTTTTGCTAATGTACCCTCCCTTATTTCTTTCTCTGTTTGTAGGGCATACTCCCATTTTTGTGCAACCATGTTGCACAATTCCTTGGGAATTCTATTTTCAATTTCAATGGGCAGCATCTTGAAAATGCATAGAATTTCAAGAATAGCATCCTCAACTTTCTCTTTATCTCCAATGCTCATTTTTCCAAACTTTAATCTTTTCAACTCATCCACTGCTATAGTGCTAGTAATCTTAAGACATAATTCATTAACAGTGAGTTGATGTGCACCCTGTGGTGTAACCTTCCCCTTTATTCGTTCATCACTTTTAGTTTCTTCATCATCATCTTGTGTTAAAACAAGTTTCCTTCTCAGCTTCTTCACAACCTTAGTCGGCACTGCCTTGGGTTGAGTGGCTTTTTTCTTTTTAGATGCAGGAGGCATCTTAGGAGTCTCGGCGGTAGTTCTTCTAGTTCTAGGCCTTAGTGATGGTGTCTTTGACACTTTACACTTCAATACTCCTCTCTTTGGCGGGGACAAGACAATTATTGGTTTCTGCTCTTCTTCTTCTTCTTCTTTCTCACTACTACTAGTTGTGATCTGTTCATCTTCTCCCAATCCTTGGGTTATTTTGAGTGGTGCATCCTTCTCAGATTCTTTAACATAGTCTTCTAGATTTTTCACTATCTTCTTTCTTTTCTTCTCTGTGGTGGCAGCCAATAATCCCAAAGAGATCTTGGATTTGGCTTCTTCAAATGTTCCAAAGTAAGGTGCCTTAGTATCAATTTCCTCAGCTAAGAGGGCTATGATTGCATCAGTAGCTTCATCTATGTTGAGTTCATAGGGTAAGAGCATTAACCATGAAACCCTAGGTAGGACTGCCTATGGATAAGTAAAATCTGTGTCTACCAAAAAACATATATCCTTACTATATTTCTCAATCAAAGACACAGGGACTCTAGTCCTATTTCTCATCTTCTTCTTAAACTCAATGAAATAATTATCATTATCCCTTCAAAATCATCACCAATCTAGTTTATAAAATCATTTATTTGAACAGTGATGGGTTTCTTCTTATCCCATGTTACATCTCGATGTGTAGGAAAAAATTTCTTGACATAAAAGAATATATAAATCAATAGGGAACCAAACTTACACATAGAATTCATCACCATCTAGATGAAGTACAAGTTCTTGGCAAGCTGAGTCAGCTGGAGCTCAGCAAGGTCATATGTGTGCCCTTTCTTAATTATCTTCCCTGCCTAGTCCACTGCCATATAGGGGACGCTGTCTAACCGACTGGATTGATACAACTTGTGCGAGATGACTCTAATAGCGAAGTCAATTTCCCTATCAGTTATTGTGGAAATTTCCATTCCGTGTTTGTTCCAAACTACCTGGGTGTTAGATTGAATATCCTCTTTTCCTACACATTTCATCATTCTCTTTCCGTGAATTGTAGGGTAACTAATGACCTTGTGTATCATTTCCTTTGTGATCTTCACCGGTCTATCTTCTAGCCATAACTGCATGTCGTGTAACAACCTTATGTTCCAGCTTCAACACTCCATTGACACATAGTTTGTCATATGCTTCCCTAATCTCATAATCACCAATTTCTCCAATTTTGCACATATATCAAGACCTAATGTCATTCATCAATAACACATTCTCCAGAATAGAAGATAGGGCTCCATTCAAATCTCCTTTGATAACACTTTCTGATATTGACTTGAATACCTTTGGTTTGGAAACTTCATTCCTTACAAGTTGCACATTGAAAACTTCCATCCCTTGTTTCTTGACTGGTGTGGATGAAGATGATGCCATTTTAAACTGTAATTTTCAAAAAGAAAATATTTGCTCGGTAAAGTACATTTTTGTCAATAACCCTGTAGATGAATTTTGCTGACGGCACAGTGAGAAAATTTGGAATCACTTTGCTTAATCTGGTTGCACAAACTCTGAATCGCTCTCTGAAATCTTGAATAGCCTGGTGAAATGAAATTAACAGCAATTTTTCACTTTATAGAATCCAAAAAAATAGGATTAGGGCCTCATAAATGCTCTGTACAAGTTTAGGTAGGTTATAGTTGTCTCGAAAAAATCAAAAACTTAGTCGATATAACCATTGCGATAGAGCTCGACATACATAGCATTTCAACCATAGCAAGTGCTCGGCATACATTGATAGCTCGGTCAAGACACTAATGCTCGACATCAAAAATGAAATTTTCTATTTTTCTCAAATATGTCCTAATGCATTTTTATCTATGCTGATGTGGACTTTTCTCACTTCTATGTTAGGAACTGATGAAAGATAAGGCTTTGCAAGACTCAGTTCTGAACATACCTTTCAAGCTTAATTAGAAGAGGTGTGATCACCTGATCTATTGGATTGGGTGATCGCCAATGTGCTAGCTTTGCTTGAGTTTTCTTCTTCTTTCTTCCTTAATGTCTTTTCCATCTGACTCTTCATTTTTTCACAGATACCTTCATTCTGGTTATTATCATTGCATGGATAGGTGGTCTACAATCTTTCTTTAAGTGACTGACCTTGTTACATTTGTAACAAACCATGCTTCCATTCATCCATCTTTTAGATTTTCCTCTAGAATGAGTTTTCATGCAATTTGCTCCGATGTGTCCATATTTACCACAATAATGACAATTGTACCAAGTGTTGTAATCCCAATTGTAACAGTTGTGCTTTGTGACTGGCTTGGTTTGTTCATTTGATGACCACCTTGGTCTAGATCTGCATTCAGATGCTTTGTGCCCATATTTCTGACAATTGAAACAACTTCCTTGAAACTTAGGTGAGGTGGATGAATTTCTAGCCTTAGATCTATATTCATGTGCTTGATGTCCATGCTTCTTGTAGTTAAAACAATGTCCATTAAACTTAGGCTTAGAATCAAACTTACCATGTTTGCTTCTACATATGTTGGCTGTATGTCCTGGCTTTCCACAGTGATGACATGTGGGCTTGGTGTTCTTTGGTTTAGCCATCTTCTGTTGTCCATTCTTTGATGATTCTCCTTCTTCAGTAGATGAATGTTCATTCAGTCCAAGTCTAGCTCTATCACCGAATCTCCTAGGTGATCTTAACAACTCTTCAAAATATTTGCATCTTCATTGGGTGTGTTCATCCTTTCATTGATTTCTTTTTCAGTTCTTAAATCATGTTTCAACTGATCATTTTCAGACCTTAGTTGATTGATTTCCATATCTTTCCTGCCCAATTCCTGATTAACCATCAGTAGTTGATTTACCATGTCTAGTTGATTATTAGTCAATCTTTGCATGTCACTTGTTCTTTCATCTAGCCTGATTGTAATTTGTCTTTTGGCTTCCTCAACCATTGTCTTATCTTCTTCAACTTTCTTTTTTTGTTTCACTAATTCACAAAGTCTAACAGATTGAATTTCTTGTTCTCTCCTTAGAGTTCTAACGTCATCATTTAGTATGGTATTTTTCTCCAGTAGTTCTTTTATAGCTTTATCACTCTCAATAGAGTTACTAATGTCAAATAGTCCAAAGATGTCTTCTTCTTTGTATTGTGGCTCATTTTGTTGAATTTCAATCTCTCTTCTCTTGCTCAAGGATTTCTTCAATTCTCCTCTTGCTACTTCCAGTTGCTATAATGCCAGTTGTACTTCAATCTTTTGATTTTCAATGATCTTCCCCAGTTTATAAGCTTCCATTTTAAGATCTTTTTCCTCAAGTGGTTAGACTTCCTTAAGAGAAACCTTGCTGCTCTAATACCAATTGTTGGAAATATAAATGGGAAAGTAATACTGAGAGGGGGGGGGGGGCTGAATTAGATATTACCTACTTTTATCCTTTTAACCTGATAAAACTTTATGCATGACATAAACAAAACTTGATCATTGTAAGCAGCTAAACATATAAAACAACAGACATGAAATCACTCATAACACCATGATTTTGGTAACCCAGAAACTCTTGAAAGGTAAAACTAGGGTGGGGATGACACCCATAAATCTTCACTATTGCAATAATAAGTTTTGCCTATTAAGACTTACAAAATGTGATCAATTCATGATCTACCCTGTGAAAGGTCTCCTCAGTCAAAAGCAAAAAGAGTTGTATAGTCTACCTTGTTAAAGGATTTATAAACTTACAATAAAGTAAGCACTCGGTAAAGAGATTTACATAAAGCCTATTAAGATTACTCAGTTAAGAGATTTACCCTGATACATTGGTCAGAATGTCTCAGTACTTGATCTTTCAGTTTGCACTTGTATGTTGATTACAGATCTCTTCTTTACTGTATATTTATGATCTCTTCTATTTGATCTTTCCTGATTCTGTCCTTTCACTGCTTAGCTCGGTCACTAGACTCTATCTGAACACATTGCTCTTCTGAATATACTTCTTTGATCCTCTTCTCATACTCATTCAATCTTATCTCTCTGATTCACACACTTCTCATGGTTTATATCTTGCCCTTATATAGTAACAAAAATGTTTTACCGTTTCAAGATCTACGGTTTAGATTTATTTCTATTGCCGCCTAAACTATACAATTTTCTGATTGGCTCTAAGATTTACATAGGGATCTATGATAATAATATGGATGCATAATTACCTCTATAATTACCTCAACTAGACAAAATACAGAACATCATTATCACCAAAAATGGTTTACCTCGATCATTGTGCCATTCCAAACTTGTATGTCATTCCTGGCTAACTCAGCAAAAGTTATTTTTGGCACTCGACATTAACTGTAGTTTGGCATCAATTGAACTTCTCTATCACTTGGTAATCATTGATATATTAACTTGGCATCACCTATACTTGGCATAATACAAACACATAGTTACCATGACTTTACTCAACAGTACTACTGCTCGGTAAGTATACAATACAAAACTCAACCTTTACAAAATGACTCAATCGTAGTGATGATTGACTATCATTGCCTAGATATATGACTAAGTGAGAAACACTAATGGTCAACAAAACTATAGAGATCTACACTAATAAGCCCAAATTTGCAACATATATTCCCACTACCAATAGACAATCTCCCTTTGTATGCTACTTGATGCAGATGATATTATGTCATAAATAAGATGCATGGAACCCAAGAAAAAATGTTCCATCCATGATCACCCTCTCAAGCACTCTTCCCCAAAAAATAGGGAATCCATGTCCTTGCCTATCCGAGATGAATAACCCCATGATCACTGATGAAGGGTGCTCCCCTTAATACCACAAACACATAACAGAAACAAAGAAACAACAACAATATGCAAGAACAAAAAATTAGCTTCTTATTATGTCCACAAATGTGGAATTACAAATTTTCAGAATTACAATATGCAAAGCCACATGGGCATTCCCTTACAATATTCTGTAGGACAAAGCCTTGAATCAATACCCAGATCTACTACCTAGAACTGTCCCGAACTACCTAGACAACACTACAGGCCTTCTTTATATAGACAATTTCCACTACCTGAGAAGGTTCCAGAAATTTAGCCCTAAGGGCCGACCAAACTTAGAATTATTTTATTTTTCATTTTATTACATCATAGTTGGCTCAAAATAACTTTTGAAACCCAAACAAAATTTTTGAAGAAAAAATATTTTTCGCCATTTTAGGTGGCCCTACTTTCAGAGACCATAAGTCATCACTAGTTGACCCGATTGACTATTATAACCCCATTTCAGAAAGGGCGTGAAGAGCTCTACAACGCTTGAATTAGCTAAAAATTTGACCTCATCCGGGACCTCTAAAGCCTTCAAAATTGAGTTCAAAGTTTCTGTACCCTGTTTCCAAAACTAAAAATTTTCAATATCTTCAAAACTAGACTTGATCTAGCGATGAAACTTTACTGGCAGGCTGATATGACTAAGATGAACCTCCACATGTGAAATCAGAACATTTTGAGATCATATGACCAACTTACTAAAAATAGCAAGTTCCCATAAATAGCAGCTCTGCACAAGATAACCCTTTATTGAAAAGAAACCAGAAATATTTTTTGGGTGATGCAAGATTGCTCTTACACCTAGGATGCTCCAGCATCAGACACCCGTGGTAATTTGAGAAGTGACCCCATCACGACTCAAGTTTGTAGAGGAAAACCAAGATGGTTAACATCCTCCTTTGTTAGCCATGGTGAATCTTCAACAGGTCATCCTTTCCATTTGACCAAATACTCTTCATATGTCATGTTTCTTGTGCTTCTGCCAACATGACTATCCAGTATGTCTTCAATCTCCTTGATATCTGAACTGGTTGCTGAAATACTCCACTATGCTGCTGTAACCTCATCTTCAACACCTCCCTCATGATACTCTGTCAAATCTGAAATGTTAAACACTGGTGAAATATTTAGCTCAGTAGGCAATTCTACCTCATATGCATTTCCTGAATCATGCTTCTTCAGTATCTTACATGGCCCAAACTTCTTCATTTTCAACTTGTTATATGTACCAACCAGAAATCACTCCTTCCGCAAATGAACCATGACTTCATCTCCAACCTGAAATTCTTTATGCCTCCTTTTCACATCTACTTTAGCCTTATACACTACACATTCATCTTGGTAATATGCTTCCTCACCTCCACATGGATGTTCTTCAAGTGTTCCGCAAAATCTTCAGCTTCAACACTACTTATTTCTCCTTTATCTATCTTTCTCATTTCTGATGCATTTCTGGGACTACTCCCATATACAATCTGGAATGGTGATTTACCAGTGCTCCTGTTGATAGAATTATTGTATGCAAATTCTGCCTGTGGTAAAATTAAATCCCATCCTGTTGGCTTATCTCCAACCAAACATCTAAACAAATTTCCCAAACTCCTATTCACCACCTCTGTTTGTCCAGTTTGTGGATGATGTGATGAGCTGAACTTCAAATCTATCTTCAACTTCTTCCACAATGTATGCCAAAAATATCCAATGAACTTAGTGTCTCTATCTAAAACTATGGTCTTTGGAAAACTATGTAGTCTCACTACTTCTTTGAAAAACAATTTTGCTACATGAAGAGCATCATTAGTTTTCTTGCAGGGAATAAAATGTGCCATCTTTGAAAATCTGTCAACTACCACAAAAATTGAATCATGTCCCTGTTGTGTCCTTGGTAAACCAAGAACAAAGTCCATATTGATATCCTCCCAAGGCTTCTCTAGTACAGGTAATGGCTGATACAACCCTGTATTCTACTTCACTCCTTTCGCCATCTGACATACTCTACAAGTCTGTACAAACTTCTTGACATCTTACTGCAACTATGGCCATAATTCTCACTAACCAAAGCAAGGGTTTTATCATGACCAAAATGTCTAGCCAATCCTCTACTATGCTTCTCCTTGATGAGATTCTCCCTCATAGAACTTCTTGGAATGAACAACTGACTCCCTCTGAATAGCATATCATCTTAAATGATAAAATTCAGCCATTTCATCCTGTCTAGCGTAACAGGTTCTTTACAAGCTTTCCAAGCTTCACCAAAATCAGGATCCTCTGGATACAAATTCTTGAGTTCCTTGAACCCAACCGCCTCAATCGGCATCACTGTCAACAATATTTGCCTTCTGCTAAGTGCATCTGCAACCTTGTTAGACTTTCCACTTATGTGTTTCAAAAAAAATGTATAACTCTACAAAAACTCAACCCATTTCAAATGCCTTTGATTCAACTTTCCTTGACTATTCAAATATTGCAAAGCTTGATGATCAGTATACAAAACAAACTCCTTAGGATGCAAATAGTGTCTCCACTTCTTCAATGCTTGAACTATAGCATAAAATTCCTCAGTAGCACTCCTTGGAGTAGGCCATTCAAAGATAGCCTGTACCTTCTCTGGGTCCATTTTTAGACCTTCTGCTGAAACTACAAATCTCAAATACACTAACTCTTTCTTCACAAAATTGCACTTCTTCAAATTAATCAACAATTTCGCATCTCTCAACTTCTCAAACACCATATGAATATGCATCATATGTTCTTTCAATGTCTTGCTAAAGATCAAAATATCATCTAGGTAGACAATGACAAACTTACCCAAAAATTCTTTCAAAACCTCGTTCATAAGCCGCATGAAAGTGCTTAGTGCATTGGTTAGTCCAAAAAGCATGACTAACCACTCATACAGTCCTTCCTTTGTCTTGAAGGCAGTCTTCCATTCATCTCCTTCTCTGATTCGAATCTGGTGATATCCACTCTTCAGATCTATCTTTGAGAAATACATAGCTCCACTCAAACAATCCATAATATCATCCATTCATGGCAATAGAAACCTATACTTGATTGTGATCTTGTTTATTGCTCTATAATTTGTACACATCCTCCATTCTCCATTCTTCTTTGGTGCTAATACCACTGGTACAATATAGGGACTTAGACTCTCTTGAATCAACCCCTTCTGCAATAACTCATGTACTTGTCTGTTCAACTCTTCACTTTCTGCTAGTGTCATTTTGTGTGCTGCCTTGTTTGGAAAATTGGCTCTTGGAATCAAATCCATCTGATGACTGATCTTCTTTACCGGTGGTAATCCATCGGGTACATTATCAAATACAATATCTTGAAACTCATTCAAAAAATCTGCAACCTCTACAGGTACATCCTCTACTTCCTCTTTACCAGCTTTTGGAATTAAAGAAAAACACACATGCTCATGCCTCATACCATCTAAGAATTTTCTTCCATCAACAAATGTTATTCTTGCATTACCACATACCTTTTCTTCGGTCTGCTTCAATGGCTTTAGCTTATCTCACACTCCATCCTTTGTTAGGGAATAGGTATTCGCATGACCATCGTGTACAACACATCTGTCAAACTGCCACGGTCTACAACATATGACATGCATCCATAGATATGATATCACATAGTACCTCATCTTGGTACCCACCGATCTTGAAATTTACTAGGCACTGTTCACTGACCATGACCTTGTGGTCATCCTACACCCAGGCAATCCCATATGGATGTGGGTGTTTCTATCTCTTGAGCTTCAACTTTGTCACCATCTCTTTTGACACCAAATTGTCAGTGCTTCCACTATCAATAATCACATCACAACATTTTCCCTCACACTTGCATCTAGTGTGAAATAGGCTCCTCCTTTGTTTAGGTTCATTCTCACCACTCAATAGGACTCTTCTATTAATCAGCGTTTCTCCTTTTTCAACATATTTTGAATTTGATGATCTGACATCTTCATCTACATATGCAACTCTAGCCTGACCTTCATTCCTCCTATCTGTCCTTCCTTGGCATTGAGGACATTCAAATGCCCTATGACCTTCTTCTCCATAGTGAAAACATGTTCCACGGAAGCCTCCTCTTCCTAAACCTTGTCCTGTTCTTCTTCCTCTTTGATCTCTATTGTTCTGATCTTGGAAATGATTGAAATTGTTTCCTCTCTAATTTTGACTGCTACTGGCCTCATCCTTCTTTTTCGCATCTTCATTTCGGCCTCCATATGACCATCCACTAGATCGTCCACCGTGACCTCTTCCATTTTGTTTGCTCTCAAACTTCTTGTTCAACTTTTCCTCTACTTTTAGGGCAAACTGGTATGCCTCTTCAATACTGTTCATTCGAACCAGATTCAACTCCTCCTAAATGCTGAGCCTCAACCCATTAAGGTAACAAGCAACTTTCTCCTTATCAGCTTTCGCATGGCCTGTTCTGATGAGAATTCAATAGAACTCCTTTGTATACTCCTGAACAGATCATCCCGCTTGCTTCAAACTTTGCATTTTCTTTAGTAGGTCAAGCTCATAATCAACAAGAATGAACTGTCGCTTCAATTTATCCACCATCTGATCCCATCTTGTGATTTTATCTTTCCCTCTTCTATTTCTCTCCAATTGAATCTCTTGCCACTAGATCTTCGCATGACCTTTCAGTCTGGCCTTCATGAATTTGACCCTATCAGGATCCTCAATATCTTCATACTCAAAATATTCTTCACATTCATTGATCTAGTCGATCAACTCTTCTGGGTTAAGATTTCTTAAAAATGCAGGAACCTCAATCTTAGGTCTTTTTTCGATCTTGAAAATGGCTCAAAAAAGTCTTTCTTCCTCCTGGTTCACAACTTTGACTTCTCCTTCTTGATCTTCTTCTTCGGCTTTATCCTCGCTTTCATCTTTGACATTAAGATTCATTCCTCTATGAATCTCCTCTTGCAATGCTTGCACTTGTCTCTGGAGCGCTCTAACCTCGGGTGTTATAACACCAGCTCTTCCACCACGTTCCCTTCATGGAGATATTTTTGCGATGCATGCTGAAACCCTAACCATGGTCTTGGTGCAAACTGCCTCATAGTCGGTGATCTATTTACACACTCAAGAACTCCTGCTCTGATACCACTTGATGAAGGGTGCTCCCCTTAATACCACAAACACATAACAGAAATAGAAAAACAACAACAATATGCAAGAACAAAAAATTGGCTTCTTATTATCTCCACAAATGTGGAATTACAAACTTTCAGAATTACAATATGCAAAGCCACATGGGCATTCCCTTACAATATTCTGTAGGACAAAGCCTCGAATCAATACCCAAATCTACTACCTAGAACTATCCTGAACTACCTAGACAACACTATGGGCCTTCTTTATATAGGCAATTTCCACCACCCGAGAAGGTTCCAGAAATTTAGCCCTAAGGGCCGACCAAACTTAGAATTATTTTATTTTTCATTTTATTACATCATAGTCGGCTCAAAATAACTTTTGAAACCCGAACAAAAATTTTGAAGAAAAATTATTTTCTGCCATTTTAGGTGGCCCAACTTTCGGAGACCATAAGTCATCACCAGTTGACCCGATTGACTATTATAACCGCATTTCGGAAAGGGTACGAAGAGCTCTACAATGCTTGAATTAAGAAAGCTTCATTCAGTCAAAAGTTTGACCTCATTTGGGACCTCTAAAGCCTTCAAAACTGAGTTCAAAGTTTCTGTACCCTATTTCCAAAACCAAAAATTTTCAATATTTTCAAAACTAGAATTGATCTAGTGATGAAACTTTACTGGCAGGCTGATATGACTAAGATGAACCTCCACATGTGAAATCAGAACATTTCGAGATCATATGACCAACTTACTAAAAATAGCAAGTTCCCATAAATAGCAGCTCTGCACAAGATAGCCCTTTATTGAAAAGAAACCAAAAATATTTTTTGGGTGATGCAAGATTGCTCTTACACCCAAGATGCTCCTGCATCAATCACACAACATAGTACCACCACTAGTCTATTGTGTTGTCTGACTAGTGTCTCCCACCATATCTTGTAATCCCTAATATAAGGATCCTCATCACCGTAATCAAACAACTAATGCAATGTTGATCTCCCTATCTTTGGATCATACTTTTCTACCTCACCGTGTATAGGGATCCTAATGATATGCCAGACATCCTCTAATGTTACTGTAGCCTCCCCCATTAGTAGGTGAAATGAGCTAGTCTCAGAGTGCCATCGCTTTGTTAATGCTATGATCATACCCCTATTTGCCCTGATCTCAGACATATAGGTGATATAGTGTAGACCTAATCATGATATGATATCCCTCTCATGTGGACTCAGTCGGTGTCACAAGTCCAAGCTTACCAGTATGCTCTTTCTTATCTGTAATAGGTGCAACTCCTCCCGCATTTACCATGCATTTTGTATCAACTTTCTATCACTTTCTATTGTTGTTGATCAAGTTTGACCTAAGTTTGACCAATTTTGACTTATGTTTGACCCATCATTAAGCATGTTTGACCTATGGTGACCTATCCCTAGGGTTTTTACTGAGTTTTGACCCTCTAGGATCAATTTGGAGCCTTTCAAAGTTCTTTTGACCTAATTTGTAGCCCCCTTTACCAACTATGCAACTAGGATGATCAAGTGTGGTCAGGACCACACTTGGGTGTATTTGCTGTGCACTTGGGATGTTTTGGCTCAAAAAATACCCCCAAGACCCTTTCTTGACCCCCTAACTTCCTAGAAAAGCATGCAAACCACCAAAATGACTAAGAGTCCTCAATGTACTCACCTCTAGTCCTGCACCGTCTAGTCATTGGTAGCTCCACACTCATTCCCTATGATGTAAATCTCCAGTGGCATTCGAGCATCCTCCTATCTCTAGAGCTCAAATTCTTCCAAAAGTGAGAGTGAAAGTGATTTCAAATCCCCTCTCCAAGCCCTTTTATAGCCTATTTTTTTCTAGATGAATGTGCAACCCTTGCCTTTTGTATTGGTCATGATGTTTTTTTCACTCCAAGCTTCATAAATTTTTCATTTGACCTCTGATTTTTTATCTGTTCATTTATGTGGATCTGTCTCATCACTAACGACAAATTGACCTATCACTTGCATTTCTCGGTCAATTTCTCGACGGGGCACCCATGTATCCTATTATTACTGGGGCACATTTTATGCAATTTTCATTATTATTCTTTAACATAACACTCTAAATCTTATTGCATCAAATAGGGGCGAACTGTAGACGCTAAAAAATGGCTCAAGCCTGCTAGTCTATGTGTTAACATTTTTGACATTACAATTTAAACATTGTTTTGCATTCTAATTATTCCTCTATGTTGTGCATATGGTTTTCACTATATGTCAACATTATATCTTTCATTATTGATTGAGCATTGAAATTTTTTCAATTGACTATTAACATTTCTTGGATCACAACTTCAATCTCTTTGGCTGAATCGATCAAGTTAGAATTATCATCAAAGCATATCAAAACATTCCTAAATCATGTGTCAATATCATCAAAGTCAATCCTAAACCATATCAAATCTTCCTAAATCAGTCCAAAGCAGTCCTAATCCCTTCCTAATTACTTCAAGATCATTTCAAATACATTCAATCAATTGCAAGTCAATTCTAGGGCATTGTCAAAGTTCATCGATACTTGATCAAATCACTTTCAAATCAATCCAATCATGTCGAATCCTTGTCAATCTTATCAATCTCATAATTATAAAATCAATTCAAGATATTTTCAAATATCATCGATGCCTCATCACTTCTCAATAAATTCAAGGCATTGCAAAAGTTCATTGATGCCTCATCAATCATCAATTCATTTAATGACATTGTCAAAGCTCGTCAATGCTATTTCAAATCAACCTTATCAACTAGTTTCAAACCAATCAATTCAAGCGCATTGTCAAAGTTCATTGATGTCTCATCATCATCAAACTAATCCAAGTTAATTCAATAGAATTGTTAAAGTTCATCAATTCTATTTGAGATCATCATCATCAATAATTTTTATCATTATTCAAGCGCATTGTCAAAGTTCATTGATTCCCCGTAACCATCAAAATTGTTCCTAATCTTTATCAAGTTCATAAAATTAAATTCAATTTCATGTCATCATCATCATTTGGTCAACGATCCAATAATTTTTCCCTTTGGGATAAGTAACCCATAGTTTATCCCTATGTCCTAATCAATTAATTAAACTAATTATTCCTTTCCTTTGTCTCCCACAATTACTTAGTTTTGAATTAATTAATGGTCACCTTTTTGAATTATGGGATTTCCTAAATTCCTAAATTACTAATTCTAATTTGGAGGGAATAAATTAAATTCAAAATTAAAAAATTCTAACTTTTACACCCTCCTACTAATTTGCTTCATCTCCTTTAATCATGCTTCAGGATTTCTTCCATCTTTCCTTATTCTTTTCTCCACTAATTTGGCTTCCTAATTGCCTATTAATTTTCTTCATCCTTCCCTTCTCCTTTTCCCTTAATTGGTGGAATTGATTATTCTTCCAACTTGTGCAATCAATCATGTCATAATTATCACATTCTTCCATTAAATCTTCTTTCTAAATTTGTATTTGGGCTCTCATCTCTATAAATTGAGCCCAATTTGCCTTCATTTTCTAACCACACTCCTAGTATTCTCATTATCATCATTTTTATTTTAATTATAAGTGGGTTTGTTGTAATCAAGAGCTACATCCATACATTTCAATGGAGAAGAAAGGAGAACATGGAATCTACATTTGAAGGGGTTTTTGAGAGTTTATGCTTTGTTTTTATACTCTCTTTTCAAATGGATTTTATGATAGATTAGATAGGTTTGCATAATATTTTGAGGTTTTGTGGTTTCCTCTATTATGCATTATAACCCCTTTTATGGTCTTATACCTTGAAAGTGCAATTTTTCTTGAATTGAGATCACAAGCATGGATACAATAACATGACTTCACAAGAATAAAAAATGACTTCACAAAAGACATGCTTTCCACAATGGAGGATATGTTGGGATGAAATGCCTTCAATTATTAATATTATTGAGTGCTTAAACTAGAATAAATGCTTGTTTTCTTGAGTGAAAATATGGATCTTGAATGCTTTCTTGTGGTTACCAAAATGGGAGAAGTATCCTTTCTTTTATACCTCACCAAATCATTTCAGGGTTCAAAACCCAATAGAGGCTGACAGGGTTTTGAAGATTTTGCTAAAATAAAAAGATCATTGTACCATTTAAATTTCGGCCTTATTTATGGGGTAAGAGGTGAATCCCAAGGTATGGACCGAGTTGACTTGCTTTATACCTACCTAGTCACCCTATACAAAATAATCTGGGCTTAAATTTGAGTCAGGGGTTAATTTGGATAAGGGGATGCCCAAAATGTGTGTGAAATTGAGGTATGATACCATAATAAATACAATAGACTTCCCATGATAAAATAGGGCCTATGTATGAAAGTGGTGATTGAATGAATAAAATAATTAAAGGGGCACACCTATAATCAAGGGCCCTCATAGAAATTAAATTAAGAGAGGATTTATATTTAATAATTTTTAAATGCATAGAAAAGTCCAATGATGTGTGGAAAAATGAACACACTAAAATGGGTGCTAAGTGTGGAATTAGACACCTTGGGAAGTGTGTACAATTTATAATGCTACACCTTCAAATCAAAACATGCACGTATCAATATATAAATCAAGTCCAAAATACGAATGGTAAAATGAAAACGTGAGAGACATTACATAAGTTTTTTTTATAGTCTACTAAAGTTCATACAAATATAATGTCTTGACAAAAATGAAATCAAATCTAGATGGTCCATGATTAAATGTAATAGGTAAAGAAGAAATTAGGGTTATTCAACCATTTAGACATATTAATAAAAATGAAAAATTTCATTCAAAATTTTTGTTAAGCTTGCCTCAACAATACATTATATCACAATTTTAGTGAGGGTCCAATTAGAGTTGAACAAATGACCTTTTACTATTTCCTTTTAATCACCAAATCTTTATTATATAATTCATATCGATCCTTTAATCTACTCAAAATATAGTTTGTGAACCTTTCTATAATTAATCAAAGATATAAATAATTCCACATTAAACTACATTCTCATGAAGCCAACATTTAAACCTATTAACATCGAGGCATATATAATGGACAAGGATTGGTATTAAAGATATGGCAAATGAGATTTAAATAGATAAAAGGTAAGGTACAAGTCAATAGTTTATTTGTCCTAAGGTAAACAAATATGTGGTGATTAAAAATACACTACATAACATATTATTAATTCATCCTTTATTATAGTAAACAATCTACAAGTTCATATATGAATCTATTCAAAATAACCATTTAAATAATACAATAAATTTTCTACTAATATTTAAAAAGAATAAGAATACATTACATATTAGTCAAGAAAATGATTAATTATATAAGAACATTTGTAAAAATGGGTTTTAGAGAATTTGATCAAACTATTTTAATTTTAATTTTAATTTCTCATTTGTTAATATATTGAAACTAATAAAATCTAATGGTTACAATAGACCTACATCATTAATAATGTTAATACTTCACAAAAAAATATTGAAACAAAGATATGTGACTAATAATTATGGTTTTCAATTTTTTTATTGTATCTCTTAGTTTTCCTACTTCAATTCAATCTTTAAACAAATGTTACTCCATTTCCACTCTCACTTAAGCTAGATCGAGAGTACACCATATATGGATTCAAATAAGTGATACATTTCAATATAAAATGTGATCATTCTCCACTTAATTGCAACAATTTCTCACCGACTGTTCCAAGTACAAGAAAAATTTCCTCAAGTCCTTTCCCTTCAAGATGGAAATATTTATGAGCTAATATTGCACCCAAGGTTAATGAATTCACAATACACAATTTGATTTAAGAGACAAGGTAACAACAACAATACAATACAAAACACTAAACAATTTCACAAGTCAATATCATATGTATTATACATGACTTATAAGTAAGTGATAGCAAATCATCCTCAAAAAAATGTACATGGCTTAAAAATAAACAACAACTAATCATCACTAAAACTTGGCAATAATTTTCATTTTGACAATTTTTTTCTCTTGTTTAATTCCTACTATGAAATATTATAACTTCATTGTACTTAAGCACCATTTAATTTAATAATCAAGTAATTTATAATAATTATATATCTTATTTTTATCAAAATTATAATAAATGATTGTTTTATTTTTTTTAATTATAAAATCTTTCTATCTATCAACTTTCACAATATTTAAAAAATATTTATAAATTACATAAAATTTCAAGTGGCAATTGTAGATTAAATTCAAAAAGATTTGAAGTGTATTACAAGAGCTCACTCAAAGTACATGTACATGATCCTTTTTAATAATTCAAACAAAAAACTTCAAAATTTCAATATCTCCCTCTTTTGTATTTGCCTTATCACCACCAATCAAAAATTATTTGAATCACTTTGAAAAAATATTACTTAAAAAACTAATTGTATAGTTTTTTTAATTTTAAAATTAGTCTTTTAAATACTGCATGAATTGTGAAATATTCACATTGACAACTTAGGTAGAAAGAGCCCACCAAATTCAAGTCTTGTTGAGTGCAACAACTCAATATCATAAAAGATGAGGCTAAGATTGTGCCTAGGGAGACTTCAAAAACTGGGCACCCCTTAGTCTTTGACTCTCAACCTAAAAGGTCCCAACCCAAGACTCAAACTTGCATATCAGATAAGATAAAAGTTTCCATGGGTTTGATATAAAAAATTCCATACCAAACATTTTAGGAGAATGTGTTCACTAGGAATTAAGTCCTACAAAGTACAAAATCCTTCTACCATAAAGGATAAGGCCAGTATTGTGCCCTAAACAACTTTGACAAAATGGATACCCATCAATCCTTGACTCTCAAACAAAGAGGTTTTAACCTAAGAATCACACTCTCATATTGAACAACTAAAATATACTATGAATTTGGTATAAAATAACTCACAAAGGAAGAAGTATTTGAATCAATTTAAAAATTATATTTTAAAAAAAGTTTGCTTCTAGAACTAATTGTATAGGTAAAGTTTACTTTAAAAAAAATCTTTTAAATACTACATGAGTTATAGAAAATTCATGTTGACCACTTTAGAAGAATGAGCCCAACAAAAATCAAGTCTTGTTGAATGTAAGAGCCTCAACATCATAAAATATGAGGCCAAGATTGTGCCTTGGGTGAGTTCGACAAATTGGATACCCTTTAGTATTTGACTCTCAACCTAAGAATTAGACTCACATATTAGATAAGCTAAAAGATTCTATAGGTCTGGTATGGGAAACTTGTGCCAACCACTTTAGGAGAAAGAACTCACTAGGAACTGAGTCCTGTTGAGTGCAAGGTCCTGACATGATAAATGATGAGGCCAAGATTGTTCTCTAATCAAACTTGACATAATTGATATCCCTTAGCCTTTGACTATCTTTTGAAGAGGTCTCAACCCAACACTCACACTCTCATATCGAATAGCTAAAGGTGTTATAAATTCAATACAAAGTAACTCATGTCGACCATATTAAGCTAGCCAAAAAGGTTCTAGCCTAAGATTTGGATTACATATCAATAAGATAAAATATTCTATAGGTTTATTAAAAACTCATGCTAAAAAGTTTAGGAGAATGAGCTCACGAGGAATTAAGTCAAGTTGAGTACACGGTCCTAACACAATAAGTGATGAGGCTAGGGCCTAGGATTGTGCAAAAGTACTATGAATTTGATATAAAATAATCACCCAAACCACCTTAAGTCAACCAAAATGGTTCGAGCATAAAAATCAGACTTGCATATTAGATAAGCTAAAAGATTCTATAGGTTTGATATAAAAGACTCAAGCCAACCACTTTAGGAGCTTGAACTCACCACAAATTAAGTCTTATTGAGTGCAAGGTCCTAACAAAATAAAGGATGAGGCTAGGGTTGTGCTTAGAGCAACTTTGATGGAATGGATTCCCCTCAGTCTTTGAATTTCTACCGAAGATGTCTCAACACAAGACTTGCACTCTCATATCAAAATAGCTAAAAGGTGCTACGAATTTGATGTAAAGTAACTCACGTTGACCACATTAGATCAACAAAAAAGATTCTAACTAAGACTCTGACTCGCATATCATATAAGCCAAAAGAATCTATAAATTTGATATCAAAAACTTATGCCACTCCATTTAGAAAAATGATCTCATGAAAAATCAAATCTTATTGAATACAAGATTCTTATACCATAAAAAGTAAGATCAAAATTATATAAAAAGAACTTTAACTAAATAAAATCTCTCAATGCTAAAAGTTTTCAACCTAATTCTCACCCTCTCATAACGAATAACTAAAAGATAGTATGAATTCGATATTAAAAAACTCATGCAGACCACGTTAAGAATTCATCCATGCAGAAGGCCTCTGCACGTGGTAACAATTTGGTCTGTGCAACCAAAGATACAGTGAATCAGTTTCATACTTTGTGGGCGCAGACCATATTAATGAATACTGGTGAATCGGGTCTTAAATCAAATAACTCATTTGTTATAATGGATGGTAAGTGGTTGATATAACAGGTGGGCGCCATGTTAATGAATTCTTTTGTCATCTAATAAACAATTAAGCCTGGTCAAAAGTAATTAAGTGGGCGACCATTGTACTCTCTGTTTTTTTAATATGATTTGACTGACATTGTCTTTGATTACCGAGAACACTCAGACAGAATTTCAAATACAAGGGGTGCCGCCATTGTCTGTTCAACCACCTTAAAGTCTTTGAGGTAAATAAAACTCTATTGAGTTAGCTTTTAAAGTGGGTCCTTTATCTTTTAAGCTGGTGTGATTTTTTTTGTTCAAGGGGCTGATGAATAAAGTCATTTGTAGCCCCCATGTGCACAGAGGACTTTTTTTTGTTTTTCAGAGGTCATCATCATTTCTATTTAGAGGTTTTTTCTCTCCACGTTTTAGAGATGTTGCAAAGGTTTTCCCATGTTTTATATCAATATGTTACTGTAGTCAAACAAACTAATATAAAATTTCCAAGTCTAAGAATTTTTGATGTTTTTTCTTTGTAAAAATTCTTTGTTTGTGTTCCTACAATGTCAAGATAACTAGCTTTTAGTGAGCATTGTTGTGTTGCGACTAATATTTCTTTTTTAAATGAAACCTGATTATGAAACTATGTTTCATGGTGAATACATATGGAGCTTTCTTTAGACACCAAGATCTTTTGACCCATCTTTTGGAATAGATTCCTTAATCACCCAACTCATTCAAGCAATTTTGAGTGGCTCAGTAATTGTAACATAATGTTTTGAAACCTTTGGAAATCACTTTCTACATGTTTTGATCATCTTCATGGCCTTGAGTATCATTCTACTATTTAGTAGGTCTTTTTATAGTACTTAAACAACACCTTGGCTAATGTTCCTATATATGTCACATTCTTTTTACTTATGAATCTATGTTGAAGACAAAATGTTTGGGGACAATCACATGCTAACATTAACATTGTTTTCTTGTGCTACTTCTTTTGACAATGTCAATGTCCAAGATCTTACCCTTATTAGCAAGTCACCTCTTTGGGATACCTTTTGAATTAAATTGGTTGCATGTTTGATGAAAGTCAAATTGGAGATTGTTCTCTCTTCTTCGAGGACATCTTTGATGAGAGTCCACACATACATGTTTCTAGAATTTTTTTTTAATTTCTTGATTCACCATGTCTTCTACATCTTGATTTGTTTGTTGCTCCACCCTGTCTATGTTGGAACTTTGGTATCTTATCCAATTGTAGAGATATGCAAGTGAGGTTCCTAATGAGAGAAGTTGGTCATATTTTTCTAGTTCATGTTAACATTGTTTAATCATAGAATTATAAATTACTATATCTTGATAGTTATAGTAAGCAATGGTAGGTTGCGAGGAGTTCTAAATTTTGTGGTGTAGCATAAAGACTTGTCTAAGTCTACTATTTTTATAGCTACCACTGTAATGCTAGAAATACGATCCTTAGCCTAGGAATGCAAACTAAGATGTTATTCATTCACTACTTCCAACATTCATTGAGAGAATAATAAACAAGGTTCAATTTAAGTCCTAAAGTAGAGTTGAACACTTTGGTTGATTGTTCCCTTTTTGTTATTTTGATTTGATTAGATATGAAAAATACAAGATAAAGATAAAATGATAGGAAATTGAGAAGATTCAACATAAATAGAAAAACAAAACTGAAAGAAAACACAAAAGTATATAAATTTTTAAATTTATGAGATGCAGAGAGGAATGTGTAATCAAAATCTAGAGCAAAAAGTTATATATTATAGAGTTGGGTGAGCTAGACCTGAAGACTCTTTTGTCAATTGAAGGCTCCAAGTTTTGGATTAGAATGCTTTGTAGACCTGTCTCCCAATTTATTTTTAAAAAATTGTTAGACTATGGAGTTGGGCAAAATAGTCTAGGGTTTTTTGTTTGTTCAAAGTTTGAAACTACGCATCTCAGTTTATTTTGCACAATTCCAATAAAATTAACTATTAGATTTGTAACCTCTACACATAGAAGAAGGCAAAATATTGTGTTGTATAGGGGACTTCCTAAGTTAGAGCCTATGTTGGTGTTTACACCTCTACTATAGCAAAGATTATCTAGAAGAAATCTTACCCCATAGTAAGGCAACACTTAAATCAAAATTGAAATCTTAATTGAAATGATAATACCTTAGGATTGATAATGGTGGTGATGCAATGTCTTTAGAGAAGCCCTCCTAGTGTTGATGCAATAATATCAATAAATCATAACATAATCACTCATGATTCAAATATACTTGAAGATAAGTTGTTGTAGTTTTATTCTCCTTGTACTTAGATATGCTCTTGAATGAAGGAATTAGGAATCTTGATTTGGAAAGATATCTTTGAATCTAAATGATTTCCTTATATAGGGATCTCAAGCTATCATATGAAAATATCAAGATCATATCACAAATGGTAGAAACTAACATTTGCACACATTTGTATTTGAGTCTAGTAGGAATAAGGTGCTAGGCACCGTAGTCCTCCTAGAAAGGGACAAGAGAAATATGGCCTTTTAGAGTGGAAGGTCTTAGGACATAAGATCTAGTCACTGCATGAGCATGTGATGAAAATTTGGATGAGATAAGGCCCAAATAGACTCAAAATTTGACCTAGAAGGAGACAAATTAAATAAGGCTTCATAAAGAGTGTGAAATTGTAAGGGGTTACAATTTATGGCACTACATTTAGTGCACATTTATCAAGAGTATGAACTTACATTCATACTCGTGGTAAAGTAGAAATGAAAATATAGAGCAATACATAGAAAGACAAGTTACGGATAGAATGTCACTATGTTGAGGAATAATCAATCCCCCAAGCATATGATCAAGTATCAATCTACACAAAAAATTCAAATATACATGTCTAGAAAGAAAACAACATTAGTACTAAAGAAAACAAAAGGTTCCAAGTCAACTAGTTGAAGATACATCAAAGTAAAAAATGTCTCAACTATTGACATAATTCTCAAAATATTATTGAGCACAAGTGGACTTGTAGAAAGAGAAATAGCATACACCAATTGATGAGACACATGTCCATGAAATGACATGGAAAAGGTAAAAGTTCTACTAGCCAACAAGGTGCGTTATGTTTGTTTATTCATATAGTGCAACAAAATGGTCGCGCTAGCAAGATACACTATACTAAGTAATCAACAATGATGATAATGCTATCAAGTTTTCTTATGTTAGTTGACGAATGCTCAAGGATCGTGCAAATATTCTTGTAAAGGGAGATCAAACTAGTAAGCCACACTATGCTAAATGATCAAAACAAAAGTTAAATGCTATGAATGTTGCTAGAAATAGATTGATAATAATGCCTTGAGGGAGTTATATAACACAACACCACTACTTCAAGGCCGATACATAAATAAAACCAAACCCCTTGTGGCATTTAATGTGGATATTAGGTCTTTAGGAGGATATGATGAGGCTTTAATGTGAAAATATCTTCTAAGTTGGTTGCAAAGTGTCCTTATAAAACCAAACCCCTGTGGAATTTCATGAGGATATCATCAATTTTTAATTGAATCCTCAATAACAAACATACAACTTTTAATGATAAAAAATATTTATCTTGTTATTTCTAAGAGGAGCGTAGTGAAACTAAAAGTAATATTTCTCAGTTATCATAAAAAAGTGAAGGTTAGTAACCTTCAAATACTATTGAAGAGACCATCTAATTTGAATAAATGAATGAAACTTAGCTAATATGAAAACTATGAATAACTCTCTTTTACATATCAAAAAATGGAGAAAGTTACTAGCTCGAGGCCTTCATGTGGCCATTATGGTAATAATATTGACACCTTGAGAAAATGGGAAATGTGATTATTCTTTTACTATTGATATCATAAAAATATTGATCAATACTGATGGAAGTGCTCCAAGGTGAGCTCACACAAGTTACCAAGGACTTCTCTTGGCCAATCTACTTAGGATCCTAATCTCTCTTCTAGGATCTCAATAGCCTCAAGACTCCAAGCCTAAGACTACCCTAACTCCACTTCAAGATTTTGTCTTCTTGTGTTTAACCTTGAAGGACAACAATCACTAGTTTTGTCTCAATGCTTCACTACTCCTTGGATGACTCCAAGTGCTCTTTTACCACAACTTGTCATAAGTGCTGCAGGGGGTCCATTCTTCTTCAAAACATCCTTTTGTTCTCCCATTAATCTCATTTGAATAGGTTCCAAAGATCTTTTCCATCAGGTTCACAAACTAGCTTGCCTTTGTCTTATTTAGGCCTAGTGATTTCTAGTAGCCCTAGACAGGGTACTTTTCTAAATTCTTGCTAAAAAATTCCAAATGAAATCCAAAAATAATTTAACATTTGGATACCCTTTTGGGAGACCTTAGAGATTTTTTAGGTTTTAGGGTTCTAGGGCCTCCGTACAGTAGCTTCCTAGATTATAGGGCTAATAGGGCTATTCTTAAGTTGGTTACTGATTTCTTCCTAGAAATCTAGGTTAGAGGATTGGCCAATTCCTAATATCAATACCACATATCAATATGTTCTTGGTCTATCTAAAACCATACTCTATCTGTGCTTCCATTCTTTCCCTTGCATGTGCACACTCTTTCTTCTCTATCACACACCTAGCCGGGTACACCAATCTCGCCTAGGGCATGACCTTATAAATGGCCATATGGTTCTTCAAGCTTCTTCCCTACATATATACACTGTAAAATGGCTCCCCTACCATATTTATCTAGACCCTTATGTTTCCCACAATTGGAATCTATGGGGGAGCGATGAAATTAAAACTCACCTAAACTGGACCAGTAAACACTCTAAATACTAAACAATTTCAAAAGCCTAATAAATCAACTCTAAACTACTTGCTCATTGAAGGAAAATGTCTAGTTTCTACTTCTACTTTAGGAATCCAACACTGTATTAGACCTTTCAATCCATTAACACATTTTCACCATTCAAAGAAGCTGACTGTACTCATAAAACTAGAACACTTTCTTCTATTCACATTCAAAAGCTTCCACACACAAACTTCTACCTTGGGAAATGAGCCATATGGTATCTTAAGATGCTTCTCCCACAATTTTAGGCCTATAGCATTGATTTCCCACTCCTAGAATGAAGGGAATCCAAGGTTGTTGAGTTGCATGCAACATTTACAAAAAATGCTAATGTTGTCATGACGACTTTTTAGCATCTTTTACATTTATGATGACAACTAGTTTTTAGGACCTCTATTCCATATAACTCAATGAGCTAACATCATTAAGGCCTTTTTAGGCACCTTTCACACTTTTCTTAAGTCTAGGACACATTTAGACCATATTTCCCAATTTTAGGCCTAATCTAAGGACTAACAACTTGAAATCCAACTAAGCTAAACTAGATTGGATTTCAAACTAACTACTAATCCATCTAGTCACACACACAACAAGACCTTCTAAGGTCAAAGCAGAGAAATACTGACTTGGATAGAGTTAGTTACAAACCAAAATTGTCTAAGGCTTTAGGGATAGCCTAGGTGTTCCTGCACCATCCTCCCCAAATGGAAAGACTTCAATCCATCCTTGGATTGAGTAAGTTGAGATCAATGCCCAAATTTTTGAACTTTGACTCCTTTATCCAAGTTGCATCTACGTCCATTTGTCCATGCTGTACACACTCAAATGGTGCACTTCTCTAAGTCATTATATCCAAAGGAATCCATGAAGAGGAAACCTTAGAAAGTGACCTAGAGCTCTCTATGTATGGAGTTGCAAGATTATTTGATTGCTCTCAGCTAGAGCTATTAAGCTTATGACCTTGCTAGTCAACCACACAATGAGAGATTCAAATGAAGACAAGGGAAAGAATGCCAATATCCCCAAGAATCACTATGAAATGCAAATGCAAGTTAGATTAAGATGAATATGCAAGCTAGAAATGAGAGATGCAAGCTACACTATGGAAATGAAAGTACAAGCTATGCTATGAAAAGGAAAGTACAAGTATTACTAAGCCTTCCTAGTTAAGCTAGATGAGTTACTCTAAAGCTTGAAAGGAAATCTAAACTATGAAAGCATAAACATGAAGCTACTATGCATGAATGAAACTAAGAATGGAATGTAGATGCAAAAGCCAAGAATGCTCCAAATCTTCAAAAGCTCCAAAGTGACCTAGAAAACCTGCAGCATAACGTTAGCATAAAAGATTGATATGCAAATGAGGAAGAGAGCTCTTCTTTTATAGGAAATGAAAAAGAATGGACCATGAAGATTAAGAGGCAAAAGATTTAATCAACGGTGGAGCTTGAAAGAGGAGCAATCCATGTGCACAAATATCCTCCAATGAGAAAATAAGAGTTGACTTTTGTGTCCATATGAGACTAAAAGTACTTTTCTCCTTTTTATAAAATAAGAATAATGCTTTATTTGTGCAACTTAGGATAAGAGGAAAAGTGGGGGCTTTTTATTTATTAAAAGGGGAGGAAATATTCCTTTTAAATAAATAAAGACTTAGGATAAAATGGTTAGCCCAAGGCAAATAATCGAAAATGATAAAATAGGATTTGATAAAGGAAATTGATATAATTGATAAAATGCCAATTTTTGAAAATATTGATTCAGGGATTTGATAAATTGTTGAATGGGGGCCCAAAGTCTAGGTGACCATTTTAGGGTGCATACATTTTCCCCTCTTTGACTAATGTGTGATCATTCTGGGAACACATGTAGTCAAAGAATGGAATTGAAATGTGAGATCGATTTGGGATCACAAAACAACCCAGATGTGTGTTCGACGGATGGGAACACATTAAGGAAAGCATAAGCATAAGCTAAAAGACAAGATCAACACCATTGTTGTTAAGTGATAATCAAGTCTAAAAATAAGAGATAAGAATCAAAAGACAAAACCAACACCGTTGCTGTTAAGTGATAGTCAAGTCCCAAAATAAGATCTCAAGCTGAACTGAATGATAAATTTGAATCAAAGATTAAAGATTATAGGTACTACCCCCTCAGAATTGAAATTGAAATCAGGTAGAGGAGAACAAAAAATTTGATAAACTTGATCAAGGCACTAGAAATCACAATCGAAGATGAAAGATGATAGGATAACCATCAAGCAGTGAAGATATGCCCGAGTTTGACTGTGAAAGATATAGGATAAAGATAAAGTCAAACCTCAGAGAGATGGATCAAATGAAGATGAATGATAGACTAGGAGTTTGGAAGAGATGGGCGTGAAGAAATGAAGGTGCCCCAACAAAGATCGAAGGATCAGGCCTCAAATGGTCAACCAACTGCGTAGAAGATGGAGAAATTTTGAAATGTGATTTTGACTATCAAGATTAACTCAGATTTCAATTTTGAGTCTGAAAATGGATCTAGGATGTCGAAATTAGCTAGGGGTGCAATTTTTGCACAATTCTGAGGTGTTTGAAAATTAGGTCAAAAAGTCAAAATGCTATAAAAGGGGTAAAAAGGTCATTTTCAAAATCATTTGTCTTTTAGTGATTTGAGAATTTTGAGAGCTTAGAGAGAGAAAATGGCTCAGCAAGCAACAATTTCAGTTCACAAGCATCGATTTGAGCACTCCTGGTTGCACAACCGGCCTCCATAGTATGGTGCCTCGGTATGTTTTCAAAAAAACTTGCCCCTGGTTGAGTCATTATGAGCATTTAGTGCATTTTAACATGTTTTTAAAATTTTAAAATTTTAAAATTTTACACTTAGGTGAAAAGTTGCGTGATACTTTACAAGTATCGCCTCCTTTGAGAATGTCTATCACGTGATACTTCGTGGGTCCATATAGTATCACGTAGGTATATAAGCCAGTATCACACAATAACTGGTGAACTATCACGTGATCCTATGCGAAGCATCACCTGAGAAGATATTATCACCCTGTTATTAGAGAAAGTATCGCGCGATACTTTAGCAAAAAAATAGTATCGCCCAGTAAAAATTTGACATGTTTTTAGTGTTTTTGAGCAAAATGACATGGGTCTAGACAATGTTTACTTTTTAAGATGCTTTGTACTGATTTTTAGACATCCATAATGATATGTGCTGACATCTAGCTGGGGTTAATGGTTTGTAGGAGAACTTTCTGGCGCTACACATTAGAGTGCTGAAGGTGATAGGGCTACAATTTATCTGTGATCTAGATGATCCAGGCAAGACAGATTTGAGGGCTATGGGCTTCAGGTACTTGCTACAGTTACCCTACATTAGAGCTGATCATGGGTTGTTGACTGTGCTTGCTGAAAGATGGCATAGCAAGCACAACACCTTCCATCTGCCTACTAGAGAGGCATCGATCACCCTAGAGGATGTGTATCAGATACTCTGAGTACTTAGTCATGGCGATCCTGTAAGTATAATCATGTTTATAGATAGTCATAAATGTAAAGTTTCCATATAATAGAAACTGACATTATTGTTTGATGACATAGGTATACTATGATCAGGATGCTACCGAGGGATGTCAGGCCATCTAGGCCATGTTCCAGGATGTTACAATTATAGATAGGCATGTCAGCTGGGATCGATTGATGGATGATTTTGGTAGGGACTTCCCAGTACCTTGCATTGTTGCTTCCATTATTGTATAGGTCCTTATCATTGATAGGAGTCAGAAGGGTTTTCCACTGGGATAGGGAAGATTGTTGGTGGATCTAGTAGCACACCCATGTTGGATGGCATGGGGTCCGGCCATACTAGCAGACATGTACCATGATTTACATGAGATCATCTACTACAACAGTAGGACATGGGCATGTGGTGCTATCTTAGCACAGGTGTGGGCATGGGAGCACATCGCTGTGGTGTGCCCTCGAGTACAGCTGAGGGAGAGGAGACATCCCTTTATATATAGGTATGTAGGATTCTTATCACATTCTCATAGCGGGGATGTGACGTACTACATGAGGATACTGGATGAGCTTACCTTATTCTAGTGGAGGCCATACAGGGCTATGGACGTATGGGGGGATATGGAGGATGAGCTTAGTTACATGTTATGCAGTCGGCCACTGGTAGGTCAGCATACAGAGATCATTGAGAGATTTGTCATCACTTGAATATGGCAGCAGTTCAGGTGGCAGCAATGAGTATCCACTGAGACTACTACATACATCCAAGCTAGGGATGAGGAGGATCAGGGTTGGTTGTCGATGCTAGATTACCAGCAGGTAGTACAAGACACAACTGTGATTAGGAGAGAGCCCTGGGAGTACCTCCTAGACATGGCAGATGCAGGGGTTGATGTAGCCTATAGAGAAGAGTGGTAGAGGGTTCAATTCCCTTCATTCATAGTTCCTGATGTACAGGCAGTAGCTCAGGGGGATGATGGTGATGACGACAGAGATGGAGGAGATGGTGGAGGGAGAGGGAGAGGGAGAGTGAGGGAGAGTGGGGAGGGATCATGATCAGGTGGCTGAAAATGGTCATGAGGTCAGAGCTCTACTGATGAGAGTGAGGATGTGGCAAGATTAGTTCGCTGAGAGGTAGAGACTAGGCAAGATCAGCCTGCAAGAGGCGAGGACCTGAGAACCAGGATACAGGCTCTAGAGATAGAGATGCAGTAGCTTAGGATCACGATAGCTGTTAGAGAGAAATAGTTGATAGATCTGAGAGTGGAGAGAGATCAACAACTATCTAATCTTAGGGCAGGGATAGCACATCGGGAGAGATTAGCACAGGTAGATGCACTAGAGATCCGACAGGAGGCAGCGAGAGCAACGTACTATCATGGACTCTATCTTCAGGCTATTTCAGAGGGTCAAAGAGCACCAACATACTCTCAGAGGGTAGGGATGTTGGATATGGTACCAGATAGGGCAGCGGCACCACCTCCTCCTCCACCAGCTCCACATGATGGGGCTAGCGAGTCCTAGGTTTAGGGCTAAGGTTTTAAATGTTTGACACATATCATGAGACTTTGATCTAGATTTTGGGATCCCATATTTTGTATATTGTACTATGACATTAACATATAAATGAGATTATTGGATTTGTGATGTATCTATGTTATTTGTCTCACTTGTGATGGATGTTTCAATTTTTTATATTGTCTTGTCATATTGCTCAAAATGTATATTTATATGCTCATGTATATTCTCTCTCATAGATGTATGTTTAATTATCATGTGTATGATATAAACTCATGTGTCTGAAAATGATCTCTTTTTGATATAGATATGATGATAAGATTAACCCCTTGTGATGACAAGAATAGGATGTGATGTTAAAGACAAGGAGCGAAAGACACGATCAAGAATAGGAAAGATGAGCGTAGTTGACCAACTAATCCATGAAAGATAAAAGGAGAGCTCTCTCCATATGCAAGATGCAAGACTAATCTAACATGAACCTAGGAATGCAAGCTACTATGAAAGTGGTTGACTTGCAAGGTCACAACACCAATAGACATCTAATAATCATCATCAAGCTTTATTGATAGCATCGTAAGATCATACAATACACACTAGTATGACTATGGGTATATGAATATGATCTATATCAGATAGAAATGTGGGAATCTCTCCTAGGCACCAAAGACATATAAGTCAAGATGACTAGTGTAGTGAGATTACCTAAGTTTGTTGTAGCGAGATTATGCTTGCATCAGGACATAAGAAGGTCAAGATGGCTATAAGCATGTACTCGCAAATAGTCAAGGATAATACCTTGTAGATCCTAGGTGTCAAGTGGATCAAGCATAAATGCTAATGACAATTAGGACCAACAAAATATACCCACAAGTAGAAAAAGCAATAAAACATGTCCTTATGCCCTCAGTCTTCTAGCTATGCATCATTGAAAACTATCATAGGGAGAGAACACTCATTAAAGAAATCATCATAGAAAACACACAAAGAAAATGAAGTCAAACAAGTCTCAGCAAGTCAAGTGTTTAAGTGCGTGTGTGTAGGTCAGAATCAATCTTTGAGTATCACATCTATTAGTGGAAATATCATATCATGCTAGACTGTAGGGTGGGATATCTGATAAGTGTTGAGAAACACTTGACACTAGAGTAGTGTTGAAAAAACTTGTTGGGGAGTGTTGAGAAACACTTGATGCTAGAGTAGTGTTGAAAAACATTGTTGGGGAGTGTTGAGAAACACTATTTGCAAGATGTCCTAAAGACCAACGCATCCTAGAGACCAAAGCTAGCACAATTTTCCCCCTAGACAAAGACAAATACCAATTCCAAACCAAGGAAAAAAGGACAAGGCATGATGGAGAAAGGCTAAGTGTTGAGGACACATGCTAAAAGACAAGGGTGCAAAGGCCTCAAGTAGCGCCTGTTTCTAGGTTTTCACCACTTGGAGATTTTTTTGATTTTTTCAATTTTTTTTGTATTTTTGCTACCAAGGTGCCCGTTTCCAAGTTTTCACCAAGGCACTTTTTCTATTTTTTTGAATTTTTTGCATTTTTTGATTTTTTTGTATTTTTTCAAGACTTTATATGCTTTTTAGGATTTTTTCAGCATCATATATGAATTTTTTTGGAATTTTTTCAGGATCAATAAGAATATGTACAAAGGATGCCCCCAGATAGAATAGGAATCATGGATAGAACTTTTTGAGGTGCAAAACATTGATAGGGTCAGGGAGCTATTCCCCCTCTGGATCAGATAATAAATAAGCACCTGTACCAAAAGTTGTAGTAATGATGTATGGTCCAAGCCAATTAGGTTCAAATTTCTTTTTTTATTCTCTATTTTGTTGGTTCTTAGGGTTTTCTCGTAGGACAAGATCCCCCACTTGAAATTCTCTAGGGTGAACCTTCTTGTTGAATGCTTTGGACATATGCTTTTGGTAAAATCTCATGCGATCAAAATATGCTTTTCAATTTTCATCTAGAAGTTCTAGTTCCTGCAACCTCATGGCACGATAGTCTTCATCTGTCACTAAACCTTTGAGAGAGAATCTAAGTGAAGGGATCTCTACCTCTAAAGGTAACACTGCTTCATCACCATAAGTGAGGGCAAAAGGTGTAGCCCCTGTTGGAGTATGAATACTTTTTTTGTAGGCCCACAAGGCCGGATTTATCTATAGGTTCTAATCTCTACCATTCTTGTGAACTGTTCTATGGAGAATCTTGAGAATGGTCTTATTTGAAGCCTCTACTTGTCCATTTCCTTGCAGGAAGTAAATGAAGGACCAATGCTATTTTATCTTGAATTTCTTGCAGAGATGTTTAAGGTCCTTATTTTTAAATTGACCCCCATTATCAGTGATTATCTTAGAGGGCACTCCATATCGATAGATGATATGATTCAAAATAAACAAAGAAACTATCTTTCCTGAGGCAACAGAAAGTGGGATAGCTTCTACCCATTTGGTAAAGTAATCAGTAGCAGTAATAATGAATTTGTGTCCACCTGATGTGTTGGGATGAATCTGCCCAACAAGATCAAAGGCCTAGCACTAAAATGGCCAATGAGAAATAGAAGGAATAAGCTCCTTGCTTGGAGCATGTATCAAGTTTTCATATTTCTGACACTTTTCACAAGATTTAGCAAAAGCTACTGCATCTGACTGCATGGTAGGCCAATAGTACCCTGCCCTAAGCAACATTTAGGCCATGGCAAGACCATTAGAATGTCATCCACAAATGCCCTTGTGAATGTCAACTAATGCTTGGTTGGACTCATCCTTTTCTAAACACCTAAGAAGTGTCCCATCTAAAGCCCTCCTATACAGATCACCAGAGATAAGGGTATGGCGAGAGGCGTTTCAGATTAGGTTTCTTCTTTCAGAATGATTGAAGGTTTTAGGAATAGTACCATCACAGAGATATGAATAAATGGCACCATAGCAGGATGATTCATGGCTAACCAAGGTACAAATGACATGGCTTTCTGAGGAGTCAAAAATAGGGTAACGTAGCTCTACCACCAGGAATTCAAATATGGACTCATGCTGTTCTAGCTGAAGAAGTGAAGCTAATGTAGCCATAGCATCAGCTACTTTATTCTTTGCCCTAGGGATTTTCTGAAATGTAACAAGGGTAAAGTATCGGCATAATGAATCAACCATCTTTTTATAGGGTATTAGTTTGTCATCCTTTGTTTGATATTCTTCATTAACTTGGTTGATAATCATTTGCGAATCCCCATAAATGTGCAGCTCTGTAATTCCCCATTCTATGGCCATTTTCAATCCATTTGTCAAGGCCTCATATTCAATAATGTTGTTTGTGCATGGGAACAATAACTTATAGGACTTAGGAATAGTATATCCATGAGGAGAGACAAACAACACTCCAGTGCCTGAACCATTTTGCATGAAAGAACCATCAAAGAACATCTTCTAGGTTCTTGTAGTCATATACATGATGTGCTTGTTTGGAAATTCAACTTGAATGGGTACTTTGTATTGAATTGGAAAATCAGCCAATTGGTCTACAATGGCTTGTCCTTTTATAGCCTTACACTCAACATACTCTATGTCAAATTCTGAAAGAATCATCATCCATTTAGCAAGTCTACCCATGAGAGCAGCCTTACCAAGCAAGTATTTTAGAGGATCAATTTTTGCAATGAGGTGTATTGTATGTGCAAGCATGTAATGTCGCAACTTTTGGGAAGCAAACACCACCGCTAGGCAAGATTTTTCAATACTAGTGTAGTTGACCTCATATGAAACAAGTGTTTGGCTGATGTAATATATGGCTCTTTCTTTTCCAGTATCATCAAGTTGAGCCAATAATGCCCCCAGGGAAGATTCTGTTGCTGAGACATATAATATAAGTGGTTTTCCTAGGATAGGAGGCATTAAGATTGGAGGATTAGCCAAGTACTATTTGATTTGATCCATGCTTTGATGACATTCCTCATTCCAGACACATTTAACCCCTTTATGCAAAGTCTTATTAAAGGGTTGAGCTCTATTAGCTAGTTGTGAAATAAACCTCCTTATAGACTGAAGGCATCCTTGAAGACTCCTCATTTGATTGATGTTTTTAGGAGGTGGCATATCCATTATTTCTTGAACTTTTTCTAGGTCCACCTCTATTCCTTTAACTAAAATGATAAATCCTAATAGTTTGCTAGAGGTAACTCCAAATGCACACTTTTTTGGATTTAATCTGAGTTGAAACTATTCCATAGGATCTAGAATTACTTCCAAATCACTAAGGTGTGTATCTCTTTTCTTGGATTTTGCCAAGGTGTCATCCACATAGTCTTCCATGTTCTTATGCATCATGTCATGGAAAATAGTAGTCATAGCTCTTTGATATGTAGCTCTGACATTTTTTAATCCAAATGGCATGACATTCCAGCAATAGGTTCCCCATGCACAAGTGAATGCAGTTTTCTCTTGGTCTTCAAGAGCTATTTTGATTTGATTATACCTAGAAAAACCATCCATCAAAGAATAGATCTCATAGCCCGCGGTCATGTCCACTATCATGTCTATATTTGGAAGTGGAAAATCATCCTTTGGGCATGCTTTATTAAGATCTCTAAAGTCTGTGCAAACACGAATGGACTTGTCATGTTTTGAAATAGGTACAATATTGGATATCCATTCGAGATAATCAATAGCTCTTATAAATCATGCACTGAGGATTTTCTCTAATTCAGCTTTGACAAGGAGAGCTATGTGAGGATGAATTTTCCTCAATTTTTGTTTTACTGGTTTGATTCCTGGAGTTATGGACAAATGATGCATAATGAGACTAGTGTCCAATCCTGGCATGTCTGAGTAGTTCCAAGCAAAATTGATTTTCTTTCTTTGTAGGAATTTGGTATATGCCTCTTTTTCTTATGTTGACAATGATTGAGCCAAATGAATTATTTGAGGAGCCTCTGGTGTATTTAGATTAATTGGCTATGTAGGCTCAACAAGCAATAAAGACTTGTCTTGAAAATAGCTTGGAAGATTATCAAGTACCTCATCCTTAGGCACCTAAGGGAGGTTTTCACCTTCAGATACGTCTTTTATTTTTACTTTTTTTGGTTCTAACACTGCCACATAGTGGTTTTCGCCATCAGAAGTCCTATTTTTTGTTTCTTTTCTTTTTATTTTTTAATTGAGGTACTTGATATCCGACTCTATCATACTTGTAGTTGGTTCTCTAGTGGAAGAGACTATAGGTTCAAGGGCATTCAGGTAGCAAGCTATCTCATAGTCATTTTGAAAAGTTAGGAGCTGAGGCTCTTGATAGCGCTAAGACTAGTCAATTAAGTGTGGATTGGCAAGGGGTAGGTTGATGACTAGTACAATATTGTGTATGCAAATGGTATCATCTCTAGTGATTATAGAGTTAGGAGCCATCAAGTATCCCTCTAAGGTACCCAAATTAGGACTTATCCTACTAAGCGAAGTATCGTCCACTAAAGTGACTCATGGATTCCAAACCTCTAGTCCTACACTAGACTCATTAGCTACCTTGGATTGGGAACTATATGTATGGACAACAACAATGTCCATGTCAACTGTAGAACAATCAAAAAGAGTCTCCCACTCATACTCATGTGAGTCTGTATCTGAATCCTGACTAGGATGCTTACACCAACCATATTTTTTAGGCCTTGAAGTAGAAGCATTGATGTCACCAAGGGTAACACCCTCTTGAATGCCATTTGTATGTTGAATAGGATCTTCAACATGATCTTCAATAGTGGATTGTTCTTGTTCTAATTCTGAGACTTTTGGATTATCAACTGTAGTATCTAAATCTCCCCAAAGGAGATTGGTGGAAGGGACCCAATCTTCACACCTATCTTTTTGATTTTGCACATTGGGTATGTATTCATCATCACTATTCATCATAGCTAGGATAGGGGTAACTTTCTTGTTTTGACTTTCAAAACCTAAGCCAATTGTAGTCTTAGATCTACATCCAAAAAGAGCATGATTGAGGGGTTCAGCCTTAGCATCTAGTCTATGAATGAGCAGACCATGACCTGGGTAACCCATATTTTTGACCAAAGTATATCCTCTCCCATAAGTTTTAGGAGATGGAGAAAAATTCTCATTATGCTTGTATTTTTCCTCTTTGTAAATCCAATCTCTAACAACTACTTCCTCTTTCTCATCTTGAATGGGTATTGAAGACTCTACAAATGTGCCAAACAAAGTCATTGTTAAGGATGAGGGACGCATCTCTTGTGAAGGTTTACCATAGGACCTAGGTGAGACTGGTAGCTTTGTGAAGGAGTCAATGTGATAACCACCCATACCAAGGTCTATGGTTTTAAACTTATTCTGACATCATGCCAAAGTTGCATCAAAATTTTCTGCTTCCTGATTAAGAGGAACATGGGTCCCTGCTGAAATTGCATTAATAGATAATGTGCTATCCCTGGGTATACAAACCTCTACTCCATTATAGGGGAACTTGACACATTGGTGGTAGGTGGATGACACCACTTGCATGTCATGGATCCACGGTCTACCAAGCAGGATATTATAGGCTAAAGGACCAGTATCAACAATCTGGAACAAGATGTCCTTGTCAATGGGGCCAATCCTGACAAGAAGGATGACCAAGCCTTTGGAGCTTCTCTTTGCCTCATCATAGGCTTTGATAGTTATTTTCTTGCGAGTATCAATAACTTTCTTTGAGTAACCCAGTATTTTTGACAAACTCAAGGAACAAATATTGAGCCTAGCACCCCCATCAATCAACACACGCCTGACACGGGTCTTGTGAATCATGAATTTGATGTGGAGGGAAAGATTATGTGGATGGCTCAAGGCTTTGTCATCTTCTTCTGAGAATGTGAGGTAATGTGGGCTGGCAAGGTGATTTACCATGTTTTGGAATTTATCAATATCTATGTTGTTAGGGACATTGGCTGTATGCAAAGCATCTTCAAGGACACGCTTATGTCTTGGAGACAACTCTAGGAGCTCAAAAATTGAAATTTGAGCTGGTGTTCTTTGTAACTGATCAACAAGATTGTAGCTCATTTTTGGATTAACTGCTGACTTGGTGGTGACATTCTTGGATGTCACTTTCTTTGGTTTGCCAGATTGGTTAGAACTAGGACCTCTAATGACCACAAGACCTTGACCTTGGCTTCTAGTGACAGCATTGAGAGCTTGAGATGACCTTTGGGAGTGAGGACCTCTAAGCACCACCACGGGTTCGTTATCAAATATAGGAGAGTCCACATTATGACTATAAGAATCTTTGTTTCACATCATGTTGACATTTTCATCCACAACTTCAAGCATATTGATAACATTCTCTGTAGATGTATAGGTGTAGTTGATTGCAAATTTTCCATCTTTGGGTTTAGAGGTTTCCCCTTTATCATATTTAGGCAAAGGTTCCTTAAATGCTTTATGATCTGCATTGGTTTTCAATCCATCAATTTGAAGTTTACCATTTTCAATAAGATCTTGAATGAGATGTTTAAGTTTCCAGTAGTGTTCTATGTCATGTCCAATGCCATTATGAAATATGCAGTAAGCTTTTTCATTCTACCAATATGGCTTAATGTCAGGTATGTGAAATTTTGTTGGATCTTGTGGTTGTGCAAGATTGTTATCAATAAGCATTTTGAAAATATCTTCATAAGAATCCCCAAGCTTAGAGAACTGTCGCTTCTCCTTTTTAGGTCTTTCTTGATATCTTTGTTTATTCTCTTGTTGGTTAGAGGATGTGTTAAGCTTCATAGCTTGAACTGCACTAGATAAACGAAGGACACCCTGATCCTTTGGTTGGTTAGTGTCAACAACTCCATCATTGACTACTTTCTTATTTTTATTCCAGTGTGAGTTCTTGTTTTTGTCCTTATGAGAGTTGTTATTATTTTGACTATTGTTGTTATTATATTGTTTAGTCAAAATACCTTTCTCTTTTAAGACATCCTCTAGTCTACATGAGGTTTCGACCATGGTGTCGAATGAATCAAAGACCATCTTCTGAACCTCATACCACATCTTAGGTATTAAATTGCTCACAATGATATCAATTCTCTCTTGTTCAGGAATCGTCCTAGAATACTAGGAGCATAATCATCTCCACCTTTGTAAAAATGTAACAAAGGATTCCCCTTGATTTTGTTTCAAATTACACAAATCAAGCATGGTGACTGATCTTGATAAGTCGTAGGAAAAATGTTGAACAAATTTGTGGACCAGTTCTTTAAAAGTTTTGACAGGAGAGGTTATGTTGGTAAACCACTCCATAGCTTGACCTTTTAGACTCCTTGGAAATAATCTCATCAGATAGGAATCTTCATGGTGAAATTAAAAAATCATGGTATAAAACTGACGCACATGATCATGTGGGTCACCATTACCATCATATTTGTCATATTGGGGAAATTCAATTTTCCTAGGAAAATCCATCATGCTCACACTCTTATCAAAAGGATTAGGACAAATAGAATCAAGGTTGAAGGAACTCTTGGGAGCCATCATCTTCTCCATCATCTTCTTGATTTTCTTAATCTCCTCTTCTTGTGAGGGACTCTATTTCTTTATTTTCCTATCCACATCAAAGTTATAATGGACCCTCACACCCTTGTTGATTAGGCTCTCTAGGAACTTATCTTTATTTTGCTGAACATATTTCTCCACATATTGTCAAAAAAGTGGTTCTTGTTGCATTCTCATAAAGTCTTGAGCTTCATAATTTGCACTAGTTCCTCCATGTTGAGAGCCATGATGAGCTTGTTGGGAGGGTTGTCTTGAGTTCCTAGGAGGTGTTTGTCTCCTATAGTGAGCATGTTGTAAAGTCCTTCCTCTAGGACTAGGAGATCTTGATGGTGACCTTGAATATTTTCTACCTTGTGGGCTGCCCAAGGGAGTAGATGGTGGGGAGTTGGTCCCATTGTTGGTACCCCTATTGTTGAATTATGGATTAAGTTGTTGGGCTGGGAGCCTATCTTTCTCTTCTTGTGCGGCCCTTCTCTCTATGTCCAACAAGGCTTGTTGTTCCTCCTCTAGGAGCCTAAATCTTTCTTCTTTTGTAGCTTGTTCATTTAGGAAGGCTTGTTTTTCTCACTCAATACTTTTAGCCCTCTCACTTGTATATCTTGCGATTGTTTTTAGTGGAGAGCTTGACCTTGAACAATTGAACAAGTTAGTTGCCTTCACATGAGCATCACAAGATTGGTTGTTTTGGTCTTCATGTTGTGACCGTGCATCTTGATGAGCTTGTGCATAGTATCTTTTAGCTCATTGATGAGCATCTAGATATCTTGAATTAATAGGAGGTGATTTAGGTTGATTGTCATCATTGAATGACATGTTACTCCTATGTCTCTGAAAAATGTCATCAAGAGTTTGATCTATTGCTTCTCTTTGTCTCTTATTCAAAGTGTAGCTCATGTCCATATTTGATTGAGAGGATGGTAAAGAAGTACTTAGCTGACTAAGGCTACTGTTAGGTTCAAACCAAACTTCTAAAGCACTCCTAGGAGATTGATCAAAGATGGGTTCCTTCCCCTTTCACCTTTGACGAGATTGAACTAAAGGTAATTGTTCAAAAACTACTTGAGGTTTTTTTCCTTGACCCACTTGGTATCTTGTTGTAACCGGCATGAAAGAAAAGACCCTTAGGGAGAAAATAACCTTATGAATCACTAATTGTCAAACTAGGATAGTGAAAATATTCAATTGTCCAAAAAGAGATATGGTGAGATAGAAAGATGAAAAAAGGTATAAATCAACACTACCACAGTGGTGCATAACAAAAGGATTCCAATATCCTAGCACATATGGATCAGGAGGATGATTTAACCAAAATATATTGAAATTGAATTTATATGAAAGTGGATTTGGACAAAAGAGTACTCAAACTCTCCAAGTGTGCAATCAAAGAATCTAAAGGTGAATCTTGTCAACAAGGATGGTTCCTAACTTACCAAAGATAAGAAAATTTTTTGGTGAAGTCAAAGATTACTAACTCAAGATGTCTAGAGCCAAAAACCTGAGGTACAAACAAGCTTTTAGTTGCAGGGTATGAAACTCACTAAAATCTAGTCAACTAAGAGGAGACTAAAAATTGCATGAATTAGGCAGACAACAAAAAGATTTTGGGCGATAGTTCATGTTAAGCAGGGCAATAATTTTTGACCAGGTGATAGTTTGCATTAAGCAGGATGATACTTTCCAGGCAAGCAGGGTGATAGTCTGTTAGGGGAAAAATATCGCATGATATTTTCTAGGATAGAGAGCAAGACTGTTCCAGTGTCACGTGATTCTTGATGAGTGTGTCAAAATCTTAGTTTTTAAGGAAAATTTGGTCCAAATTTCAGTTTGAGGGTTGGTTTTTTTTGATCTCAATCACAGTGACAATAGTAAATTAACAAGTTTGCAAATAGTAGGTGATCAAACATGTCTTCAAACACTTAAAACAAGAGCAAAAGCAACCTTGCCAAGACAAGCAATTGTGATATCAAAATTGAAAAAACTTTCTTTGAGCACAACCGAGATGTTGAATATGCAAGAACGTTTACATGGGTATATCACAACGAGAACACTTCAAGCACTTTTTAGCCTAAAAAGACAATGGATCAATACTTAACAACTTGGCCCACACTTGATGCTCCATTGCCTCACACAAAGTGGTTGCCCACAATAGATATTGGCTTTGTCATGGAAGTGCCAATGACACAACCAAAGAATCACAGATGGTGAGTAATCTTAGGGTGATCCAAGTTATTCCACTTGGATCAATCCTTGCACCAAGAAGCTAAGCAGAAAAATAGGGTGGCCTCTATCTATGGTTCTTAGTAAGGGCTTCCATTCGTAATACCCCTCTTGCTCCCCAAAGGGAATCCTTACCTTGCGACAAGTAATGGACCTCACGGCCACAAGAGTACCTTAAGCATTCTTGCTCAACATTTTCCTCATGGTCACAATCCCACAAGTACTCACATCAAGCGAAGATAAGTACTACGTCTACTAAGGTTTTATGTCCTTGATAGCCTTGAGTTTATAGTGGGTCGGAATAGCTGGCAATAAGCTTGTCCCCACTTGGGTTGTTCCTCTTGATTGCTCAAGAGCAGGCCCACTAAAGGATTCTAAAGATCTAAACAAAGAATGGATCAACTTATGAGATTCAAGGATTTTATTTTCACCACAAGGGTGAAGAGCATGCTCCCCTATCTCAAAGGTTTCTCCCAAACACACCAAGCAAATGTTCAATTACCCTCTTGCTTTCAAAATCCAAAGATGGGTCAAGATTTTCTGGTTCACCACAAGGGTGAAGAGCATACTTCTCCTATCACCCAAGAATTCCTACAAGAAGATATTATGTTCCTATGAAATGAAACAACTAGTAATTGCCACACTTTAAAATGAAATAAACAACAAGCACTTGATTGGGTTTTTATGCTTTGGGTAGCTCTACAAAAACTGTTAGTAGCCCTTGTGCATTTGAAGCTTTGACATGCATTCTTTTAAGAAAATGATCAAGCAATGAGAGCACCTACAAGCACAACTTGTTAGCCCCACAAGGTTAGAAAAACCAAAATCCAAATGAAATCTGCAAATTAAATCTATCTAACCACATCAAACTAAACCAGCAAGCTAACTAGATCCAAATTCAGCAAAAAAAGAACCAAGAAACAACTCACTGCCGGGTACAGGTGACAACACAATCACCAGAAATATCATGTGACACTTTACAGTATACCAGGGTGACAATATATTTCTGGGTGATACTTTGCTTTACTGCAGGTGACAAAATGTCTCAAATGGGGTGACATAATGTCTCAAGTGACAAAGCTACACTGTGTTTGGTGTTGAAGGTGTAGGCCTATAGATATTCCACCCATTTCATATGTTTGTGACTGAGCTTATCTTGTGAATTCAGGAAGCTTAATGCTTGGTTGTCAAAAAAGACCACAAACTCCTTTGGAAGCAAGTAGTGCCTCCACTTTCTCAGTGCTTGGACTAGAGCATACATCTCTAAGTCATAAGAAGAGTACTTCTTCTTAGCATCACTTACTTTCTCAGAATGGAAAGCCACTGGTCTTCCCTCTTGGCTCAAGACAACACCTATGGCCACATTACTAGCATCACACTCAACTATGAATAATTTATCAAAACTTGGAAAGGTTAAGATTGGTTGAGTAGCAATCTTCTTCTTTAGCAATTCAAAACCATGGTTAGATTTCTCATTCCATATAAACTTAGTTTTCATTCCTCCTTTTACGGTGTCTAGAATAGGAGAACAAATAACACTAAATTGCTTTATAAACTTCCTATAATACTGAGTTAAACCATGAAAACTTCTTACCTCTGTTGCTGTCCTTGGAGTAAGCCAATTGAGAATGGCTTCCACTTTGCTAGGGTCCATTTTTAGATTGCCTTTAGACAATACAAACCCAAGGTACACTAGCTCCTGCCTCATGAACTCACATTTCTCCAAATTTATCATCAATTTCTCCTCATGTAGCTGCTTGAAAACAATCTTCAAATGCTTGAGATATTCATCCTTGGTTTTACTAAGGTGAACCCACAATAGTGGGTTACACTTTTTTGCCTGAACGGACACTGAACTCTATATTTTGAAAAAAAAATAAGATTCAGATGCATATTGTTATTAAACCATTTGAAATCAAAAGATGAAGTAAATTAGAGTCTTTTAAGATTTTCTATCTAGATTCTAAATATATTTTTTGAATTTATTTGAATAATTTTTTCTTTCTCCCACGAAAACTGGTATGTTGCTAAAAATATCATTTTCAAAGAGTTACATTGTTTTCATAGAGCATAATTTTTTTTTTTCTAAAATAGATATCAATGTGATTCTTTCAACTTTAGTTTTGTGACATCCATATAGAGGGCATGCAACTGGTTTGGTGACATTATGATGATTATTGCATATTTTATTAACGTTTGAAGTTGACTAAATCATTATTTTGACATACCTTGACTACATAGTTTATAACTTGTCATGTATTTGTCTAATTTCATTTTTATTCTTTTTGATAGAAAGAGAACTTAAATACATAGGGCGTATATATTTTTTAATTTTTTTCTCTAATTTACTATTTTTCCATAAGCGTCAAACATAGAGGTAGACATACGGTGAAATATCTATGTAAATAGTAAAACTTAAAATACAAAGTCATAATGAACTTAATATATATTAACATTATAATCATTGGAAAGATTTTTCTCAGTAGTACCTTACTAAATAGATAGGTTTTTCAAATGGATTCATTTGATCTTCCAATAGATAAAGTCAAAGTGATTTTTTGTCAGCATTTTAATAGGTGTGAAGGAGACTCCATTGTAGGTATGAATGAGGAGTATAGATGTTATATCAATGTTTTTTTTATCTAAGAGGCTTTGAGCTAACCATTTGTAAATAATTCCTTCAAATGGAACCTCTCAAGGCTTAAATCATCATATTTTATTTAAAATGTTTTATTTCAACAAAAATTAGCATGTCTAAAAAATTGTAACCCACTATTGTGGGGTCACCCACTGTAGTTATAGATTAGTATATCATCTAGATACAATACCACAAATTTACCAATGTAGTCCTTGAGGACTTCATTCATGAGCCTCATGAATGTGGAGGGTGCATTTGAGAGCCCAAATGGCACGACAGACCATTCATGCAAACCCTCTATGGTTTTGAAGGCTATCTTCCACTCATCTCCCTCATGGATTCTAATTTGGTGGTAACCACTCTTTAGGTCAATCTTAGTGAAGTACTTAGCTTCTCCTTGGCAGTCCATTAGGTCTTCTATCCTAGGGATAGGGAACCTATACCTAATGGTTATCCTATTTATGGCTCTTGAGTTAGTACATAGCCTCTAAGTTCCTCCCTTTTAAGGTGCTAAGACAGTGGGTATGACACAAGGGCTAATACTTTTCATAATGAGACCTTGGATTAGGAGCTCTTGGATTTGATTGGATATTTCCTCATTTTATTGAGGGGTCATCTTATAGGCTTCCTTATTAGGAAGGGTAGCTCCAAATATGAAGTCTATCCTATGACTTACAACTCTCTTAGGGGGTAGAGTTGATGGCTGTCCATCACTGACAATGCCTTCATACCTCTGCAATATGTCTTGTACCTCCTTTGGAAATTATGGCTTCTTGACTATCTTTTCACCACTTACCTCCTTTGGCTTTAACACCAGTGCAAAGCTAACTCTTCTCCTTCTTTTAGGACTTCTGAGAACTCCTTTTCACTCACCATGAGGACATTGGGACCAGATGACTTCACCTCTGCATCTTCTAATAGCGACTAGATTTTAAATGTCACATTGTCCTTCTTAAAAGAGTATGAGTTCTTCACTCCATCATGCATGGCCTATCAGTAAAATTTCCATGGTCTACCTAGGAGAAAGTGACATGCATCCATAGGTAAGACATCACATAGTACTTTGTCCTTATATCTCCTAATTGAAAACTCCACCCAAGCTTGTTCATTAATAAGGACATGCTTTCCCTTGTTTAAAAAAGTAACTTTATAGGGATTTGTGTGGGGTATCCTCTTCATTTTCAACTTGCTAACTGCTTCCTCTAACACTATGTTGTTAGTAGACCTTGAGTCTATGATGACTCTACAAACCTTACCCATCATATTGCATTTCACTCTAAACAATGATCTCCTTTGACAGGGTTCTTCCTTTACTGGCTCCTTAATCAAAGTTCTCCTCATCATAAGGTTATCTTCTTCCTCTAATTACAAAGGTACTTCAGGGGGTTTCACTCCTCCACTTGTTTCTTCTTGAACATAGTTCACTCTTTTGTCACTTCCTTGAGAAGTATTCCCTTTCTTTAGATACCTATATGCAGGGTGTCCCATCTGATTACAGTGGTAACATTTCATGTTTGCAAAGTAGTTATCTCTACCTTGACCACTATTAAGGTATCTTGCTACCTTCACCTTCTCATCCTCTGCAACTCTAGATCTCATGAAAATTCTTTTGGACTCTTCAGTATAGGAGTTCACATCTAAGTCTTTTTGTCTAAGAATTTGTCTTCTCTTATGCAATTGGATTTCATAATCCTCTGGCACATAAGCATCTCTGATTTTAGCCACCATTGCCTTCCATGTAGTAATAGACTTCTTGGCTTCCTTCTCTCTCTCATCTTGGATAAATTTCCACCAAGTGAGTGGAGGGCCTCTCAATCTAGCCTTAGCCACTTTAACCTTTTGAGCTTCTGTGATACCATCACACTCAAAATGGTTTTCTAGTCCTTCAATCCAATCTAGAACTATTTATGGCTCCATCTTTCCATTGAAAATCATAATACCTTTTAGTGCCTTTCCACTCAAGGCCTTCAATGCCTTCAAGAATGGTTCTTCAACTAGGATTGGGTTTGGTTCAGGGACCTCATCCTCCAAAATTATCTCTTTTTTCTTTCCATCTATCTTATCTTTCACTTCTTCGGCCTTCTCATCTACTTCATCCACTTTTTGTTCTAGATGAGCCATCCTATCTCGGAGTATTCTATTCTCCTCTTCTTGATCTTCCACTTTCTTTGCCAACTCAACAGATTCTCCTATTAACTCCTCTAGTTGGAACATTCACCACAAGCCAAATCAAAATGGCTCTGATACCAATCTGATGGAAGTGCTCCAAGGTGTGCTCACAAAAGTTACCAAGGACTTCTCTTGTCCAATCTACTTAGGATCCTAATCTCTCTTCTGAGATCTCAATAGCCTCAAGAATCAAAGCCTAAGACTACCCTAACTCCACTTCAAGAGTTAGTCTTCTTATGTTTAACCTTGAAGGACAACAATCACTAGTTTTGTCTCAATGCTTCACTACTCATTGGATGACTCCAAGTGCTCTTTTACCACAACTTGTCACAAGTGATGTAGGGGGTCCATTATTCTTCAAAACATCCTTTTTTGCTTCTATTGATCTCATTTGAATAGGTTCCAAAGATCTTTTCCATCGGGTTCACAAACTAGCTTGCCTTTGGCTTATTTAGGCCTAGTGATTTCTAGTAGCCCTAAACAAGGTACTTTTCTCAATTCTTGCTAAAAATTTCCAAATGACCTCCACAAGTAATTTGAAATTTGGATACCCTTTTGGGAGACCTTAGAGATTTTGTAGGTTTTAGGGTTCTAGGGCCTTCGTACAGTAGCTTCCTAGATTATAGGGCTAATAGGGCTATTCTTAAGCTGGTTACTGATTTCTTCCTAGAAATCTAGGTTAGAGGATTGGCCAATGCCTAATATCACTACCACATATCAATATGTTCATGGTCTATCTGAAAATATACTCTATCTTTTCTTTCATTCTTTCTCTTGCATTTGCACACTCTTTATTCTCTGTCACACACCTAGCCGGGTACACCAGTCTCACCTAGTGCATGACCTTATAAATAGACATCTGGTTCTTCAAGCTTCTTCCTTGCATATATACACTTTACAATGGATTCCCTACCATATTTATCCAAACCCTTATGTTTCCCATGGTTGGAATCTATGGGGAAGCCATGAAATCAAAACTCACCTAAACTGGACCAGTAAACACTCTAAATCCTAAACAATTTCAAAAGCCTAACGACTCAACTCTAAACTAGTTGCTCACTAAATGAAAATGTCTTGCTTCTACTTCTACTTCATGAATCCAACTCTATATTAGACCTTTAAATCCATTAACACACTGTCACCATTCAAAGAAGCCGATTGTACTCAGAAAACTAGAATACTTTCTTCTATTCACATTCAAAAGCTTCCACACAAAAACTTCTACCTTGAGAAATGAGCGATACAATATCTTAAGATGCCTCTCCCACAATTTTAGGCCTATATATAGCATTGATTTACCACTCCTAGAATGAAGGGAATCCAAGGTTGTCGAGTTGCATGCAACATTTGCAAAAAATGCTAATGTTGTCATGACAACTTTTTAGCATCTTTCACATTTATGATGACAACTAATTTTTAGGACCTCTATCCCATATAACTTGATGAACTAACATCATTAAGGCATTTTTAGGAACCTTTCACACTTTTCTTAAGTCTAGGACACATTTAGACCACATTTCCCAATTTTAGGCCTAATCTAAGGACTAACAACTTGAAATCCAACTAAGCTAAACTAGATTGGATTTAGTACTAACTACTAATCCATCTAGTTACACACACAACAAGACCTTCTAAGGTCAAAGCAAAGAAATACTGACTTGGCTAGAGTTAGTTACAAACCAAAATTGTTTAAGGCTTTAGGGATAGCCTAGGTGCAACTGCACCAAATACTCTCACACTCTTGGAATCTGATGTTTGTGGAAAAATAAAAGGTTACAAATGATAATAGTTCTAGACAAAAAAAGATGAAGAACGATAATCTTACATATAAAATATTTAATTTCATTTTGGAGCATTATGGGGAGGTCTCTACTCCCAATGAAATTCCTTAATTATATGTTGTTTATTTTATTATTTCTCTATTATTTGATTTGCCACTTTGACACTACTTTTATCATTGGGTTTTCCATACAATAGGTTTTTGTACATTTGTTTCCCACCTTATCTAA